>PVJL010008049.1:0-46712 GCA_004026885.1 Lyroderma lyra
AGATGAGAAAACTGAAAAAACAGAGGTTAACCCACTTGCCCAAGGCCACAGAACTAGTTAGTTAAACAGTATAGCTTGGACCTGAATTCAGGCCATCTCCCACCAGCACCCATGTTCTTAAGCAGTATACTAACTTGGCCAAAGAATGAAAAGTTGCTCTGAAGACGTGCCATAAACTCTGAGTGAACAGAAAGAGTGAAGAATTGATACCAACATTCCTATACACCAAGAAATCCATGTCAAAAATCACAAGTGAAAACAATTTTATTTCCTTGACATAAATGACATTGTTTATACAAAAATTTATATCACTGAGTAAGGATTCTCCTGCATAATTGCTGAAGCATTTGGAAGATTCTCTGAAGCATATAACAGGCAACATTTATCTAGAAATTAGTTCCTATTGAAAACTGTTAGCTTCATAGTATGTTCCTGATTAAACTATTTTTTATATTAATACTAAGGTTTTCCCAAAATTTGACAAAAATTACTTTTTGTACTGCAAAATTTTTAATTTTTTCAAGGTAAACTAAAACAAAACCAATTTACCCATTTCTCCCACCTTCCAACCCCACCTCTCAAAAACACCAATCTGTTCTTGAATCCATGAACTTGTTTTATTTTGTTTCTTTAGATTGCACATACAAGTGCATTATATGATACAAGAGATTATATAATATTTGTCTTTGTCTGAGTTATTTCACTTAGCATTATACGCTCAAGTTCCATCCATGTTGTTGCAAATGGCAAGATTTCATCCTTTTTTATGGCTGAGTTATATTCCCTTGTGTGTGTGTGTGTGTGTGTGTGTATGTGTGTGTGTGTGTGTGTGTGTGTGTAAGTTCAAAAATTTGCCTGCACGAGCTTACACTGACAACACTAGACAAACAACTCAGTAAGGTTTCATAACCTTGGAATATCTGTGTCTCACAGCTGTGTTCATGTCCACATATGGTAGTATCCTGCTGAGTGGAGGTCATTAATGTTGTTATGTGGTTTTGTGTGTCGTCGCAAGAATGTCGGAACTTGAATTAAAGCAATGAACATTAAATTTCTTGTTAAACTTGGCAAGAGTGGAAGTGAAATCAGGGACAAGTTAGTCCAAGTTTATGGGGACAATGCCATGAAGAAAACAACACTGTACAGATTAAACGTTTTTCTGAGGAGAGAGAAAGTGTCACTGATGACGAGAGGTCAGGGCAGCCAGTAACCAGCAGAACATATGAAAACATTGTACAAATTCATCGAATTGTGCATCAAAATTACCAACTGACTGTGAGAAACATAGCAGACCAGTAAACATCAATAAAGACATCATTAGGAAAATCTTAACTAAAAATCTTAGCATGAGAAGGGTGTGCGCAAAAATGGTCCTGAACGTGCTCACCAATGAACAAAAGCAAAGGAGAGTTAAAGTTTGCTAAGACCTTTGGGAGAGGCAAGACAATGTTTTGGCCCATGTTATTACTGGTGATGAAACATGAGTGTATTAACACGACCCTGAAATGAAGCATCAAAATGCACAATGGAAATCAGCCAATTCTCCACAACCATAAAAGTTCCATCAGTCCAAATCAAGAGTCAAAACAATGTTGCTAACCATTTTTTGATATCAGAGGAATTGTTCATTGTGACTTCGTACCAACTGGACAGTCAACCAAGTTTACTATTTAGAAGTGCTGAAAAGACAGCATGAAAAAGTTAGACAAAAACAACCTGAACTTTTCACCAACAACTCATGGCTCTTGCATCACAACAATGGACCAGCTCACATGGCACTGTCTGTAAGGGAGTTTTTAGCTAGTAAATAACTGTATTGGGACACCCTCCCTACTCACCTGATATGGTCCCCAGTGACTTTTTTCTTTACCCAAAGATAAATAAAATATTAAAAGGAAGACATTTTGATGACATTCAGGACATCAAGGGTAATACGACAACAGCTCAGATAGCCATTCCAAAAAAAAAAAAAAAAAAAAAAAAAAAAAAAGAGTTCCAAAACTGCTTTGAAGAGTAGACTAGGCACTGGCATCGGTAAATAGCTTCCCAAGGGCAATACTTCGAAGGTGACCGTAGTGATATTCAGCAATGAGATATGTAGCACTTGCTCTAGGATGAGTTCATGAACTTAATTGACCTCCTATGTCTTTATCCATTTATCCATCTATAGACACATAGGTTACCTCCATATCTTGGCTATCATAAATAATGATGTATTGAACATGGAGGTGCTTATAGCTTTACAAGTTAGTGTTTTCATTTTCTTTGAATAAATAAATACTCAGACATGGACTTGCCAATCATATGGTACTATTTTTTTTTAATTTTTTGAGGAACCTCCATTCTGTTTTCCATACCAGCTGCACCAATTTACATTCATATCAACAGTGCACGAAGGGTTCCCATATCTCTACATCTTCAATGACATTTGTTATTTCTTACTTTGTTTTGCTTTGTTTAATAATAGCCATTCTAACAGGTGTTAGGTGATATCTCATTGTGGTTTTGATTTGCATCTCTCTGATAATGAATGATGCTGAGTATCTTTTCATGTACCTGTTGGCTATCTGTATGTCTTCTTTGGAAAAATGCATGTTCATCGCTTCTCGGCCTTTTGGCTAAGATCAAGTGTGAAAAATGCATGTTCAGATCTTCTGCCCGTTTAAACCCAGGAAAATCTTGTTATTATTTTTCATTTAGATACTTACTTTTAAAGAGATTTAAAAATTAGAAAAAGTATCTTTACCCACATTCTTATGGGTTTTGACACTCTCTATTCTATAATAAATCTAAGTGTCCACTTGGATGGTTTTCCTTTTCCAAAAGAAGTTCCTTAAACATTTGTTAAATTTATTTTGTCTGAGAAAGTCTTGGTTTTACCTTCATTGTTGAAATACATTTTCATTGAGTATGGAATCCTAAGTCAATAGGTTTTGAGTTTACTCAAACTTTAAAGTGCTTTTCTATTGTCTTATACAAGTTTCTTATGTAACATTAGATATCATTCTTATTTGAGTTTCTCTTGATGTTATGAGGTTTCTTTCTACTCCTTTAAGATTTTATATTTATCACTCTTCAGCAATTTGATTATAAAGTGTCTTTTGTGTTTTTATTGGGATGGGGAGGATTTAGCTGTTTGAGAAGTAAAGAGGAGGTAGGATGGGGTCATGTGGGATGGATGGGAAATGGGGTAGAACTGAGACACACAGGGTTTGGTCTACTATCTTCCAGCTTTAGCCCAGAGAGGCTCAGGGATGTTAGATAAGTCAAGGATAAGGCTAAAGACAAATGGCTCCCATCTAGATTCCCATTCTGAGAGGTGACTGTATTGAGCCTGCACCCTTCACCAACTTCAGAAGTGAGAAGGATGGAACCACAGAGTAAATGCAGTGGAATAGTGTGCAGGAGGCAGGAAAAAAAGGCCATAATCTAGCTTTCTTAAGTTGTTTACAGTTGGGGAATGAATAAGACCTACAAATTTTCACATGGCCCCTGGGGAACCAAAAGGTAGCAAAGTTGTAAGCCAGAAGGGCCACAAATATTAAGGGTCAAAATATCCACAGTGACTGCACTGTAGAAGTTGTAGGGTGACCTGTTCAGGCCGTGGGCAAGACAGGAAATGTGGTAAAAACTCAGTGAGAGCCAAGTGAAAGCTAAAGCTTCCAGAGAGCACTGCTGACCAAGCAAGGAGCAGACAACAGTTAAGGAGTGAGGTCAGCTGCAAACCTCAGAGTCAGACAAGACCAGTGATACCTCAGCAACTGGAAACCATATGGCTCGAAGGACCACTTTCCCTCCACCACACTATGAAAACTCCAAAATACTTTACTCACATACTATCTAAAAGAATTCAGAAAACTATGTACCCCTCACTTAGAAGGTTGTATACCAACATTTTAAGTTTGCATCATTAGCTTAAAAACAGTTGCAAAGGATATCTCTTATCTGGCATATTATAAATATTGGCATTACTAAATAAAACTTTTCAATTGTTCTTTTAAATCTGTCCAATGAGATTAAATACCAAAGCAATTTTATACCAGCTATCATCCATTTTTAAGAATATTTGGAAAGCTCTTCTTTAGCAAAGTTTACATGTTCTTTTTCCTCCTCAAATTCATATTTCTATCCCATTTTTTCCTTAACAGAAACATATATGTAACAACAAGGAAAGATTCAGAACCCTCCAAGTTTATGGCACCAACTTTTCAAAACGTCCCTTTGTTTGATGTCCTGGACATTTTTAGAATCCCTGGTGAAGCACACAAGTGAATATTCAGGATGAAGGAGAGGTGTGCTGTGTGTAAGAACAATGAAAAATGGGAGGGCGCATTATGGAGCATACATTCACTGCAGTCACAGGCTCAGACAGAATGACTTTAGTAAAACCTCATATGGAAATTGAGAAGAATTAGTCATTCATTCATTCTTTACAACTACCCTCTTGCTCTTTGGGTACCTTCAAGAGGTACCCCACTGTGACTTAATCTCCGCTCTGCCCTATGACCCAGACAGAAATATGCCTGAGAAACTGAGCCTCTTTACCCAGAAGGCTGAGCATTATCTAAAGAATTGGTTAATTTCTTTGGCCTGAATGAAATTTAGTTTTTGCTTTTCCCCCACTACCATGAATGAAACCCCATATGAAAGATCAAATCAGATTTAGGTGACATTTAATAAGTACTTCTCTGAATATCTTGTGTAGCATCTGCGGGAATTTGCTTTCCTGAAACATGTATCTCCTTCCTAGAGTAAACTTTAGCATGTGCTCTCCAAACTCAGTTTCATTCCCCATCGATGGTCCTCAACCACGCCAGGATTTCAGATGCTTCAACCCTGAGGTGGAGAAAGGCCTTTTGGTTTCAGATTTACATTCAAAATGGGCAATAGGTTTAGTCTTTTTCCTTACCTCCAAATAAAGTTAGACAGACAATCAGAGAGATGCAGTGACAGAATCAACCAAAGAAGACAATTTTTATAAAACTTGTTCCAAGGCATAAGCCCGTACTTCCCATGTGACTCACCTGCCCCAGGCAGGAAACAAAGGCATGAACCCTGGTCACCCCACCCTTCCCAACCTCAGCGGGACCTCGCTCAGGCCCAGGTAGGACAAGAAGAGAAGGGGGGTACAGGAATACTTCTATGCCCACCACCACACCTGTTGGTGGAACCAGCATTCACGACAGCAGATCCCAAAATGTAGGGCAGAGAGACCTTGCAGCAAACAGAATACAGAAAAGTAAAGGCTGGTATTGCCCACATGGACACTAGTCACCCTCACTCATCGCCCTCCCATCCCCTCACATCATCAGCAGTGAGTTTCAGAAGAAACTACAGTAGTTAAGTGTCAGGTTAAGGAGCAGATTATCTATAAACAGAGAGGCTGCCAGAATGAGGAATCAGAGAAGTACATCTGAAAAGAAAGGACAATAGAAAATCCCAGAAGACAAGTTAGAGCCAATCAAGCTATCAGAGACAGAGCTCAATACCATAATTATAATGATGCTTAAGCAACTTAATGAAAATTTTAACCAAGAGATAGCAAGCAGAGAAAAGGACACAGAGACAATAAAAAAGGACCAGAGAGAGATGATGATTACAATAAAGGAAATAAAGAATAGAATAGAAGGAATATCCTGACTAAATGCAGAGGAGAGAATCAGTGATTTGGAAGATAAGAAAACACCAATGAGAACAACAAGAAAAAAGAATGCAAAAAAAGTGAAGATAAGCTAAGGCTTTTCTGGGACAACATCACATGATCAATATTTGCATCATAGGAGTACCAGAAGGACCAGAGAGACAGCAAGGGATAGAGAACTTATTTGAAAAAATAATGACTAAAAATTTTCCTAACCTGGCAAAGAAAATAGATATACAAGCCCAGGAAACACAGAGAGTACCAAACAAAATGAACCCAAACAGGACCACACTGAGACACATCATAATTAAAATGGCAAAAATTAAAGAAAAAGAGAAAATTCTAAAAGCAGCAAGAACAATGCAAGTAGTAACTTATAAGGGTACACCAATTCAACTCTCATCTGATTTCTCTTCAGGAACTTTACAGGCCTGAAGGGAGTGACAGAAAATACTCAATGTGATGAAAACCAAGAATCTACAAGCAAGATTAATGTATCCAGCAAGGCTATCATTCAAAATTGAAGGACAGATAAAGAGTTTCCCAGATAAAAAACAAAACGAAACAAAACAAAACAAAAACCTGAAAGAGTTCAAAGAGTGCATCACCACCAAACCAATACTACAAGGAATGTTAGAGTGACTACTTTAGGATAGGAAAAAGCAAAAATTATAAATGATAGAATGGCAATGGCTACATGTCTATTAACAGTTGCTTCCAAGCCATGTGGATTAAAGGTTTAAAGAAAAAAACATGCAGAGTACTGCACTGAGTGGAGCTACAAACAGAGAAATGCAGATACATATTCACTGTGCTTATAAATAAAATCCAAAGAAGAAAATAAACAAGTAGTACAGAACAGGTTCATAGATATAGACAACCTTCACTTTGTTGCCAGAATGAAGGAGAGATGGGGGGAGGGGTGAAATAAAGGTAGAGGATTGGGAAGTTAAATTTGGTGGTTACAAAGTAATAGTTATGCGGATATAGAGTATAGCATGGAAATATGGTCAATAATGTTGCAATGACTGTGTGTAGTGTTATATGGGCACTGGATTTGTGGGGGTGATAGGAGGAGAGCTAGAGGAAATGGTGATAAAAAGGGGAAGCAATCAAGAAGTACAAATTCATAGTCACTTAACAGTTACAGGGATGTAAGTGCAGCATAGAGCACATAGTCAAAACACTGTAATAACTGAACACGGTGTCAGAGGGGAACCAGAGGTATCAGAATAAGGATTTTCTAAGTTATATAAAAGTCTCATCACTATGCTGTACACCTGAAACCAATATAATATGTCAAATGCAATTGGAAAAAAAAAACTTTAGTTCTATCAGCAGACCATGCCACCTGCACAGTTTATGAATTAATGTATTTATAAACTCTTGTAATGATCGTAAAAATAGAACAATTATATCATACTGGGGGGTTGTTGGTAGAGTTAATTTTAAGTGTAATCATATAAAATATACCCAATGGCTATAAAATCCTGTTTTGACTTTATTTGTTATTTAACATACTGTGAACCTCAAAAAAATATGGGCCACTCCCAACCTCCCAACCTCTAAAAGGTCTTATCTATACCCACTGCCCTTATTTCCTCAACATCAATTCTTTCTTTAACCCTATTCACTCTAAGGTTTCATGAGCTTTCAATGGTCAACAATAGCCTTTTTTGTATCAAGTATAACCTGTTCGAAAGTGTCTTACTCATATACAAACTTATGCCATCACCTAGATGAGTCTCCTTTTCAAACTCTCCCCATAGTTCCGTTAATAAAGCACTCTTTGCCTACTATAACAGCAAAGACAGGGCTCCAGTCCCATTACAACTCTACCTCACTGTCTCATTTTGGAAAAGTATCTCAATTGCCTTATCTAAAAAGGGTATCACTTATATGTGAATCTAAAACAGTCAAATTTATAGAAATAGAATGAAAAAGTGGTTGCCAGGGGCTGGTGGTGGAGAAAAAAGTGAGAGGTTGATAAGAAGCTACAAACTTTTAGGTATAAGATGCATTAAGTCCAAGAATCTAATGTAAAACACTATGACTATAGTTGATAACACTGTATCATATAATTCTAATTGGCTAAAAGAGTAGAACTTAAATGTTCTCACTATACATAGTGATATATAGTTATGTATGTTAATTAACAGATGGTGGAAATCTTTTCACAATATACACTTTAAATATCTTAAATTTTGTCAATTATACCTCAATAAAATTGAAAAAATAATAAGTGTGTGTGTGTGTGTGTGTGTATATATATATATATATATATATATATATATATATATGCACGATGATGAGGAGGAGGAGGAGGATGAGGATGAGGATCATAACTAATGCCTACTAATGACTTACTATGTCCCAGGTACTTCATTAAGAGTTTTAGATACATTAACTATTTAACACTCAAAACAACCCAATGAGGTAAGTATTGTTATTGTTGTTGTTACACATATTATCTATAAAATGAAAGGACTGGATTAGATGGCCTCTAAAGTTCATTTCAACTTTAAAATAATTTTATTCTCTTTTCCATGTTCTATTTTAATCTTTCCATTTTTTTTTACATTCCCATACAACATGGAACCTGTACCATATATTTTTAGCACTTAATTATATATTGCAAAGCATATTTCTTAATAGTCTCATGAGTATGCTTTTTCTTTAAAAGAACATAAGCTTCCCAAGAGCAAGGTCTTGGACAGTGCTCCTGTATTCTCAACTCTGGTTGGCATACAGATTCAGCAAATAAGGAGTACTCAATACTCCATCATTTGATTTTCTTCTTTAGTTCTCTAATTTTTTTTTTAGGGAGAGGGGATCTTGTCTTACCAAACAAGACAAGGTTAATTTAGTGACTGCCAGAATAATAATCTCTAAGAATACCACACTGTATAGTTTATTTATAGAGATCCTGAAAGAAACTCAAAGTCCTAAAGGTATCCATTGGTGGTTAGATGGCAAATACATAGGTAAAGATATGGGTTTGGGTTTTTTTCCAACAATTCTTGTTTTGTTTTGTTTTGTTTTTGTGAAGCCTAGAGTATATTACATACCCAACACTGAACTATAAACCTAGATGATGCTAAAAGATCCTTAGTTATTTAGTGAGTCATAGAATATGGAATCCAATTCCAGAAGTATAATTATGATATCTAGAATGAATTTCTTTACTCTAAAACAGCACTGTACAACAGAATTTTCAATGATGACGTGGCTATTGTGTATTTGAAATGTGGATAGTGGGACTGAGGAACTAAATTTTTTTATTTTACTTAATTATAATTAATTTAAACTTTAAAACCACATGGAGATAGTGTATTGATTGGGCAACAGAGCTCTAAAACATTTAACTTGCCTGCAGCTTGCCAAGGCTTAAGACTAGGATCTTTCCGGTTCCATTTCAATTACGCTGTCATTCTCTTACCTGAAACTTTCAACATTTACTTTCCAGTGAAATATATTAAGTATATTAATTTCCATGCATAATTGACTTTGCTTAGGAACTTGAAATCTTTTTATTATAAAATGTAATGATGTCTACAGCCATACCACCCTGAACACAGGGGATCTCATCTAAAATGTAATGATACGCTGATTATTTTTTAAGAAATGATGTAGAATTAATTTTCTGACATAAAATTTGAAAAAAAAATTGACTAAAGAGAGTAATAAATTAATGTTATACTCATTTCCATCTTTTGTTACATATATAAAATATAAGCAAATAATGAATTTGAAAATTAGCAATTTGTTGTTATGATTGATGTATTCAAGCTAATGCTACTAACAACAGGTGAAAGCAACCACTATATGTCTTTTAATAAAATAAAGCAAAACAACAATTTCCAAAATGTTTACACTTAAGTGTCCCTTTCATCAACTAGTAGTCACCCTTAATAATCAAAGATTTTAACTAGCAATCACTGACAACATTCATCAATTTGAATGGAAAATAAAAAATATGAGTCAATCCTCAAGACAATTGGTTTTCTTCTAAGCATATGCCTTCAATACTATTTCAGTTCTTCAAGGGAAAGGAAAAAAACATTCCTATTCTTGTCCATTCCCACAAACCTCTCAGTGAGCATTATTGTTTGGAGAGGAGGGGACAGCAAGCAGGGGGCCTAGGATGTTGACAGAACAGATAGGATGTCAGGTGAAGATAGAATGCTGTGCCCTCTCTAACCAGCTGAAGACTCGGCATGATTGTTTTCTTACAAATAATACCTGTGGGTGTTGAAACTGTTCAGGGAATCTATCAAACACACTCTTTCACTTTGCTGCTGTAACTCTATAAAATTTATTCTCATTTCAAAAGAGTCATAGGCAATAATACCTGTAAGTGGCTGAGTAATTCAAAGGAAATTTGTCAGATCTACTTTCATTTATTTATCAGAACAATTTAATACTTATTTGGAAGATTTAAAATGCAACATTTTCTACTCAGTATGATTAAAACTTTCAAAATAAGAGCTATTCATCTAGTTAAAGAGTTGTGATAAATTAAATATAAGTAGAGATAATATATTAGAATGTTTGAAGATAAAACTTTGATCAGAAAATAAAAACAAATTAATGTCATAATCATTTCCATTTTTTATAATTATATTATAGAAGTCATTCACACATACATATGAGAATAGAAAATACCTAAACATTATAATATTTTAAAAAGCATTACTAATATATTAATGCCAAATTATTGTTCTTAGGAAAATCTGAAGACCCAGGTCTATAAACTTATAAAAGCTATCTATTCAAATTGAAAAATAGACAAATGGAGGAATAAAAGTAGTAACCTTTTCAAATTAGTTAACTTGCCTCTTTAAGTCATCTATATCCATAGTGTTTAGTTTATATTAAGGGTCATAAAACACTTAAATGCATAATTTAAATTTTTTTCTATTATATAATAGGCATTATCAGTCACAAGTTCAGAGGGAGAAAGAGCTCAATTAATGCTTCATTTAAAAATGTATTTTCCATATTAGTTTATTTAAAAAAACATTACAAAATAATAAAAAAGAAAAAAACAAAAACAAAAAAACAAAATTACAAATTAAATAAATTTTAATTAATCAAGAAAAAGTATCAACTAACAACTTTTAAAGTGTTGATTTAAAGATGAAGGTATATTCTTAGATAATCCCCAAATGGAATTTACACTTTATTAAAAAATGGTCATAACCACATAAACAGGAAAGTCTATCATCCTATATAATTATTTTAAATACTATTTTTAAGGTAAGTTGGCTCTTATTTTTTGAAGGAGTGTTTAATATTAATAAAGATAATATTTTGAATTAAAATGTACCCAACTGAGGTTTAAATAACGCTCTCTGTATTTATATAACTGAATTACCATATAAAAACAGTCAGGACTAATTTTTTCAAAGTGATTTATTTAATAAATAGTTTCCATGCTAAAAAGTTTGATTTTGAGCCAGAGATATATATTGAACATTTGGTAGTATAATTCTAAAAGAAGGAGAGAAAAATATAGATTTGAAAATTTTTCTCATGACCTAAACAAGTCAAATAAAATGTTCCATGAAGATAAATGTCATAGATAAATATGAAAACTAAATAGTATTTCAATATCATTTCTTGTTTTATCTCATTGTCATTTCCCCCCTCTCTGTAATAATTACCTATGCACAAACTCTAGATGGCAATATTGCACTTACTGTACTTTCAAGAAAATTGTCACAGCCGGTCCCCACATAGCCTCTTTATCAACATTTTATGTGCCACAGATCTATAGCCTCTTATTATAAGTGTAATGAAGCAGAAGTTATTGAAGCATTTTATTGATTGCTCAGATCACAAGTTTACTGCCATACTGAATTGGCACCTTACTCGCTGAAGCAAACTGCTGACACCTTTTTTAAAAAGTGACAACTACATCTATTTCATGACCAGAAATCCATTTTCATCTCTATCAAGACAAGAATGCAATTTTCACTTCATTTAACTGATGTTAGTCCTGCTCAAAGCATGACACTTAGAAAAAGACACAAGTTTAAGGTTCTTAAAATACTTAAAGTAACTAGAATGCAGCTTGGTTTCAGGGAAAAAAAAATTAAACAATCACTCAAATCTACAAATAGCCTAATATTCTAAAAAATTACCTATCAGAACCTGCAGAAGTAGTTTTCATTTTGAAATACCTGTTACATTATTTTAATGTTTTTAATTGTAAGTTAAGTTTAGGTGTTATAAATTTTGTTTCAAGGTTTCAAAGGGCATCAAAAAGTTCAAAACTAAATTATTTTGGGTACCGCTTCAGGAAGGTTAAATCAGGAAAAGAGACTAATTTTAATGTGTGTGTGTGTGTGTGTGTGTATGGGCATCTAATGTAGAGCAAGTGACTATAGTTAACAATACTTTATTATATACTTGAAAGTTGCTAAGAGAGTATATCTCAGATATTCATACCACAAAAAAGAAATGATAATCTGTGAGGTGATGGAGATGTTAAGGAAAACTACTACAGTAATGATTTGGCAATATATAAGTGTATCAAATCATCATTTGCATACTTTGAATTTACACACCATTATATGTCAATTATAACTCAACAAAGCTGGAAAAAAGTAGCTGGCATACTAAAAAGAGAGTATATATAGATGAATTAGAAATAGTTATTTCTTCAGTAATGTTAGAACAAAGAAATAATTTTGATTGATCTAAGACATAAGACAAACAGAAAAGACAAACTTTCAATACTTTTTTTGTGAGAAATTATAATACCAAGATTCCTTTAAAAATACATTTTACAACAAACAAATTCTGTCCAAAGTAAATGTAACTCAAGCATATTTTGAACTGAATCTATTCTGAATAGAATTATATTATTATTATTGATTTGATATCTAAATATCAAACTTACTGAAGTGTAGGTAAAGTGAACCAACATTAACTTTTGAATTTTTTAAACAAAACCTAAGTGCTTTGATAAAGGTTAGTTTAATATAATAAAATAGTACATTTCTGTTTTAAACTACAAAATCAATTATGCTGAAGTTGGATGAGTATTTCCTCATCTAATTATATGCCTCAAATTAAAGTTACAGTACAGTTGGCAGTTTAAAAAGTGAAACCTAATTTTGAATAAAAAAATTAGTGTCTGAGATTTTTTAAATCTATGGATCAAATATGGAGAATTTAGAAATAACATTTAATAACATTCAAAAAATTACCTTACTTAAATTAATAAACAAAAAGAACCATCTACCATTAAAAAAACTTAAATCACTTGGGGAGAAAATTATACTTTTCAACAAACTTCTCTATGTAATAATCTATTACAAATAGTCCAAGTATATATGTATATTTCCAAATTAAAATTACAGAAATAAGCCTGAAGCTTCAGAAATAAATAGAAATTACCAGTTTTTTCCAATATAATTTTAAAGTTTAGAAAATTCCCCAAGACCATAAGAAAAATTTGAGGGTATTTTATTGTTTATTACTTAAAAGTAATCCAGCTAAAATTTAATTTCAAAGTTGATCATTTCTTTCAATACTGCTGAAAATTAGGAGTAGGATTAAAATTTCCTTCAATTTTTCATGTCTTAAATACCAAAGAGACTATAATTGTCTTCATAATTAAGATGGTGGTTGCTAAGATATTATAGTTAGATACTCATTTCCTTTGTTTCTCTCTGAATTTCAGAAGTTGCCATGCAATCTATAACAATTGTTAAGCTATACCGTGAACTACTTTAAATGATTAAAATTGTATGTTTGTGAGCTCTTTTAAAAGTGGTATTTTACAAGAAGAGTGCTATGCCTTTATTATGTAAAAGTCTCCAAGAATTTTGTTGGTTTGTGGGGGAAAAAATTCAAAGGAATTATCACAATTGGGAAAATATTTCCCGAAATGAATGTTTCCCAAACATCATGTTTGTATTTAAGATCAGCCATTCCAAATCATTATTTATTTATATAGCCTCCTGGCACAGTTCCAGACTTTTATGCATCTCTGCCGTGTTTCTGAACAGATTGACATATATTTTGTTTACTGACAGCAACTAAAAGCTCTATGTAGGATCATAAATAAAGAAGATCATGTTTAAAAATCACTAATATCATTTTAAAAGGTAGTGCAGGCTTGTGTTTGGCCTCTGTTTAGCTGTGTTAGGCCTATGAATGACAGCCTCCCTGCTTGAAGCACACAGAAAGCACAGCCTTCCTCATTCACTGACAGGACTGTGGCCTTTTCACACGTTCCTTCCACAGCAGTGTTTGTCCCCAAACACTGGAACTCGACACAATGGCATTCCTACTTCAACACCCCCACCAACAGCACCACTACATAACAGGAATGCTAATGAGATGGAGCAGGCCCTATCTACGAAAGTGTTAACTGCATTTTATAGGAACGTGTTCATGCTACTTTAAAAATTACCAATTAAATAGATTCTGCTTAGCTCTGAGCAATTCCTAAGATGTTTCCACTTTTAATATGATAAATGTAAGAGTAAAGTGACTTTACGCTGTCCTAAATATAATATCTCATTTTATATACATAAATCAGTATATATTTAAGACCACAATAATGTAGTAGGCTTAATTCAGTTGCATGGTACAATAGCCAAGTTAAAGTGAAGAATTGAAAAATGAGTAAGTTCATAAACACAAAAGCAGTAGTTCTGACTTTTCTTTTAAAACTACACTACCACAGTTTACATAAAAGAAATTTCCTGTGGGAATTCCAAAACATCATTTAAAGTTTACAGTCTTTTAACAGAATCCCAGCAAAACAATATTGTTGTTTTTACATATGATTTCCTAAGTGGAATAAATGGAAATGATAAAAAGTGTTAATTTAATCCTATAATTTATAAGTTTAGATTTATTAAGGAAGCAGAAACCATCATCCATCTCCATTTTACCTATCTAATGATTCCTTAACACAATCTTCTATAAAGTTAAATAGAAAAGGCTGTTCCTGAGGTCAAATGAAGTAAATGTAGTTCAGATAAAGTTCATTAATGCTGAGAGGGATGTTTGCTAAGAAGTCTTACTCACAAATAAAGCTATTGCCAGGTTTAACATTTAATTACTGATGACCTGATAATGGTACCACCATAGTGACTTTTCTAAACATTGCAAATATTTTAAATTAAGTCATGACATAACAATATGAAAGAAAAGAGACTCGAGAATACATATAATTGAGAGTATCTGAAAGAAATAGAAATTTGCATGAAATGCATACTGTGCAAATTTCTATTTTTCATTTTTATATTTTAGAAAAAAAATTAAGTACATTAAAACTGTTGAGTATACAGCTTTAAGTTACAATAACAGCAAAAAAAAAGTTTAGTTAAGATTGGCAAATAGCCTGTTTTGAAATATTTCTAAATTTGGGATAATGTTGATGATATATAGACCATTTTAGAGATGCTAAAAATGTTAATTTTTATTCATTTTTACATGCAATGTTTATTTTAATATTTTTTTATTAATTTTAGTCATAAAGAAATCTTTAATTTCAAAACAATAAATATTAAAGCATTGTCTTTTCTCTCAATACACAAAACTCTTTGCAATCTAATACAACTGTTTCTATTTAAATTTTAAATATTTAGGACAATGGGAGAAACCGTAACATTACTACTTTCTGAGCTATTTCTTATTTTTAACACTCTCACTTTGAATAAAATTTAGAAAATGTTTAAATTTCTTCAGATTTGATATAAACAGTGCTTTTCTCACATTAGAGATTGGTCTCATGTTTTCTTTAACATTAAATAATTTTACACTGTCTAATAAGTGGAATCAAACCATTTAATACCAAACAAATGACTGTAATTAAATTGGTCACAATCCATTTGATAATATCATTGTATATTAAAAGTTAAATAATATTTCAGCTAAAGCAATTTAATCTAAATACAATAAAATATTTTATATATATTAGCTTAATAAAGAACATTTAAAATAAGATAGGATTTTTTTTTTCACATTTATTTTATAAATAGCTTTACTTATGATAATTATTCATCTCATTTATGGATCCACTGAAGTAATTAACTAGGCAAACTAATCACATTTTGAGAATAAAAGTTTCTCACGGGAAGATGTTTCTTACAAGTTCTGGATACCTTAGTTGCATTTCCTTGTCAATACAAATTGTTCTTTTCCAAACCAGACAGCAGGAGGTGCTGTGTGAACACTGAGACCATATCCATTCCCATCTCCCCACCTCCCTTCCTCTCCCTCACTGGTACACAAAGAATAATAGCATGATGCTTTCAAAATATTCATTTTTCAGCAGCCTGTGGCCTGAGATAATGAGCCCAGTTCTAAACTGAAACCTTCCAGTTAGAAATGTAAAACCTAGTCCTTAAACATAGTAAACTGTATGCTTACCTTAAGGCCAAGAGGCAAAGAGGATTTTAAAAATGTGGCAACTCCATATTTATTTTATACATGCCATCAATCACTCTGCTTTACAATGTGAATTCTACTTTAAAATAATCTAAATCCCTATAAGTATTTATAAAAAGTCAGGCTTTACACATACAGGTATATATACACACACATAATTATGGAATATTTAGATATTTAGAAATTAAAGGACAAAATCTACATGAACCTAATTCAAATTATATTAATTCTATTTCTATACTTTCAGGTCCAAAAACATAAAATTAAATAAGCATAAGTGAGGTAAATTAATCTTGACATAAACTTAATTCATAATTTCATTTCCCAGAATATAATTAGTTAATATTTTAGCCTAACTTCTACAATAGCAATTCTGACTTCAAAATAGTAAACAAAAAAATAGAAGGATGAACATTTAAACCTTCAAATGCCTTAGGAGCTATTCATTTTCTTATTTAAAGTAACTGTCTACTAAAGAATTTCCACATAAGAAGTTGTCTTTGCTTTGCACAGTATGTAGCAAGAAGAGATGAGACATATGACATCCCATACCAAAAGACAGATACAATTAGCCCCATTATTGTTGGCTTTGAGATTACAGAAGAAGCATTTTGGCTCCCTAACGGGCACTGAGCTCACAAAATACATGTCACAGTTCTTTTATGACATGATGCCAATCATCACCTCTATACAACCAAGTACATTTAAAAACACATATAATAAAGCAGTTTTTAAAGAGGGATGACTCACCTGTTTATAATATTTTTTTGCAGACTTTAAGCGTTGGTACAAGGCCAAAAGAACTCCTTGGATGTACATCTTAGCTCCTGAGGGGCTGAAACCTTCTCCCTTAGAGACCCAAACAGGTCCCCGCAAAGGTGTGATGGAATTTTGCAGGCATTTTTCAAGCAGAGGAACTATGCGAGAAAATAAGGGAAAATAAATTCTTTTGACCCGACTGAAATACACTGCGTGGAACACAGCCCCAATACCAGAGCTAACTCTTAACATCTATTATTTATATCTGACCTGGGTTAAGTCTTAGAGGCAATTCCTGCATTACTAGTGGCCACCATGAAGGGTGTATTTATATTGAGACACCCCCCATGCAAGACTCATAAGCTTTGTGAGCACACCTGAATAGTTCTGAAGTGTGCCTAACTAGCTGCACAGAGTGTCATGGTGTGCACTGATTGCCTTATCTTCTCATTTATCACAGATGAGTTGGAACCAACCTTGCTGAAATCTACTTGCATTGTCCTGATAAAACTGTAAAATCCATGTTGTTTTTGTATCTAGCTTCCCATAGAGGAGTCTATAAAACATCACATCTGGGAATTAGTTATAAATATAATCCACACCTTTATAAGCCACCCTCCTCAAGTCTTCATTGCTATTGCTTAAATAACCTATAAAACACAGTAGCAAGGCTGTTTAAAAGAAAAGCAAGCATTTTATAGTATCACACCTTTTTGTTTTTAAGTTTGTAGGATAGAAGCTAGTCGAAGATTTAAGAATGTTATTCCAGAATGTGCTTGGTAAAGATAAAAGATATTTACTTGTGGGCCTGTATTACAACATCTATATGGACTTGACAGACATGTTTATATACTTTTTCACATGATTACCTTATGAAGTCTTTCTAGTGTAAAATAGTCAAATAACATGGCAGCTAGCTAACATTTTTCAAGATTTAATTTCCCTCTGAAAAGCCAGAAATAAAGAAATAAAAAAAATATTTTAGGCACACTTGGGAACCCAGAGAAATGAAAGAATATCATTTGTTTTACTTGGTCTTATACTTAAGCGTATACTGTGACACAACATAAACATATAAAATAATTACATGGCTTGGTTATCTTATTCTGATGCATGTTTTTGCTAAAAAAAGAAATTAAATAGATCATCAGCAAACAAGATAGGTCTGTGGCATTGGTTATGTTATATGTTGCATATTTTATGCAGAGAAACCTAGCGTAGCAATCTGGAAATTGAATTACAATTAGGTTCCACTGAGCTGCTGAGCAGTTGAGTTATGCAAATTGCCTTTGCTACTGGTATTCTGCTGAACTTTCCTCTTAGTAAAAAAGTTATGCATTTTACGGCACTAAGTTCTGCAACTCCCTACCAAAGCACAATTTAAATTCTTTCTAATAATATTCAACACTGAGGAGAGCACTGAAAATAGTTTAAAATTTTCTAAAACTACTATAAATAAAGTTTAAAAAAATTATGGCCCAATGACTAGACATCTTCAGATGCAAGCATGAAATGTACTCACCAGTCTAAAAATAAATTCCTAAAATTCACACATCAAAACCATTTTTGTACTCTTGGAGCAACTGCTTTTCTCCATAAATTTTATCATAACAAATACCTGGAACTTAAATCATATATATATATATATATATATATATATAATGATTAAATAAGAAATAAAAAGTAAAAGAAAATTATTTTTAGCATTATAACTCCTTAATCTTTCAAAAAATACATAATATAAAGCAATCTTGATTCTAATATTTCCTAAATAAACTTAGCTTAAGAATCATCAGTGCTTTTAGTTAACTGCCACAATATTCATATATTAGTGTATTTGTACACTTTTAATTAGTACACTCATTGAATCTAGCACAATTTTGTACTAGAAAGGCATTATATAAGTAGCTGTTAAATTGAAATTAAGTTAAATAAGTTGAGAAATAGATAATAAATGTGAATGATTGACATCCTAGATTTAATCTCGAATTTAAACCTGAGAAAATTTTATCAGATTCTCTAGACTTATAGACTTATCCATACATGCTTGTCACAAAATAACTTCCAAATTCTTTATGTCAATCCAAGGAATTCCAAAGAAAAATGTCATAGACCTTCTAACACAAAACTACTTTTTTCAAAGTTGGTACCCTCGGTAAGAATTCAAGAAAAAATACAGCTTAGAAACACACAAACACACACATACACACACACACACACACACACACACACACACACACACAGAAATTATATCAAAATGCAAGCTGTGTCACAATTGATATTGGATGGAATAGCTCCCATGCTCCACATGATTTATGTAATTAGGAATACTATGGAAACCAGAAACAGCAAAGCAAAGAAAGCAGTCTTCACAAGCAGGTTTTATAAGAGACTTCAGAATCTGCTCTGAACTTGTTGAATAATCTGTTCAGTATTCCAGAATCTCCCTGCTGGAAGCTAGGTCCTCATTATAACCAGGAGAGTGCTAATAAAGGTTAGCCTCTGAACTAGGGATTAGAAAGCTCTTTCTGTTTGGAATCTGCAAACTAGTAACTTTGATGATCTTCTTGAAAAGGAAAATAAAGCATACTCCAAGAACAAACAATGTTTCCACTAACTAGGAAGGTAAAGAAAATGATATGGCTGAGTACTTAGAAAGGAAGTATAAATCGTCTTAATATATTGAAAAAAATAGAAAAAATAAAATGTATTAATCAGTTAGAATTTTTAAAAAACTCTCCATGAAAAGGAAGTGTTGGTCTAACATGATAGGTATAAAATACAATAGAAAAACTGATTTTAAAAAAAGGAGCCACTGGACTTTTCAACCTCAATGATAGATTTTAATGTGTGAATTATTTTTTAAGTGTTTTAGTGGATATTCATAAAATCTATAACAAAGAAAACACTTTGTTCTTAACCAATGGTTTTCTTTCATCTATGTAGAGTTCTCCTTTTCTCTGATCCTGAAGCAAAACTTCTGTCCATTAAAGAAGACTACTGGCATAAAGATGTGCAAGATACAAGGGGCAATGATTTAGAAAGGATAATAGACACTTTACAACCTTGGAAAAAGCATAAACCTAGACGTTGCTATGAGCTAGCAAAGCTCACCAAAAATACTTAGAAAAAAAATGTATCTTTCCCAGAGAATGAACTCCAGGATTTTATTTTTAATTTTTCAATTACATTTGACATACAGTATTATACAAGACATGCAGGACATTATTTTGTGTGTCCTTCCAAATGATGAGCTTCTCCTTCAATATGCTACTCAGAAATACTGCCTCATTCAAGAAGGTTAGCTGGCTCCTATTATCCTATGTTCCTTTTATATTTGTTTGCATAGTTATACACAGCATTTCTTCTGTTTGAAGCCCTTATTGTGGGTGTTCTACCTATTTTCTCCTATTTACATGCTTGTGACAAGAACTTTACTCTTCCATAGTTTCAATATTTTCATCAAGCAAGTCCTCAACATTTTTATTAGATAAATGATTTGGAAATTAATCATTCATTAAGTTTATCAATTTGCATAGATCAGTCAAACATGATCATTCCATTGGGATCATTTGCACCACTGGAAAGGTGAAAAGTTATATATATGATCCTTTTTTATCCATTTTGTTTATTCTCAAATTATGACTGTGGGGAAAATTGAAATGAATCCAATGGTTCCAATGGGTTTGGAATTAAGGCTGAGCATGACTGAGGACTCTGTGTAAATAGATCACGTGACCAAAAAGAGTAACTTCACTGGATACAGTTATTACTGAGCATAATAGGTAAATAGAGCATATAATTAAAAGTGGTAGCTAATGTCACTTTCATAACTATCAACTGCTACTTTTCTCATTCATGCTGTTCCATTTCCTTTGTATTTCTTCTTTTTTTCTACCTGTTAATATATTCTTGTCCTTCAAGGCTCATATCAAACGATATGTCCTCTGGCAAAATATCCCAAGTTATTTAGGCAGAATTAATTGCTATCTCCTCTGTGTTTCCCAGAGCTTTGCTTATACTTTTACTTTTCCCTTATTGATATGTGTTAGTCCTTTCCTTCTTCCCTCCCACTTCCATCCTCCAGTAAATCATAAACCCTTTGGGGTTTAAGGTGACGATGTTTTTCAGTTGGTAAAAGCACTGCTCAATAAATGATTACTGGATGAATAAACTGTACCTCAGATACACTGTGGAAATTCTTTTAGGTAAGTTTTAGGACCATGAATCTAACTATACACAATCACTTCGAATCTGTAACTTTGTATGACCTAATGAAAATGTGACAACATTTGATAAATATAAATATACCAGACTTTTGAAGCACATTTAGGGCATGTACAATTGTTTTATTTTAATTTTCCATATAAAATTATTTTCAAGAGTAGGGAGAAAGTAAATATAAAAAGAAAACGATGCAATTTGGGTTTTGTTTTGTTTTGTTTTGTTTTTTTGGCAGTTCCCTGGCTGGGAGTCGAACCCAGGCCACGGCATTGACAGTGCCGAAGCCTAGCCACTACACCACCAGGGACCCCC
The DNA here is from genome assembly GCA_004026885.1 of Lyroderma lyra. Lineage (NCBI taxonomy): Eukaryota > Metazoa > Chordata > Mammalia > Chiroptera > Megadermatidae > Lyroderma > Lyroderma lyra. Next base: position 21,353 of record PVJL010008049.1, read on the forward strand.
ACAATTTGGTAATAAAGCATTAACTAGACAAGTGAAAGACCAAGATGGGTATATTAAAAGTCCTTGGAAAATCGTTATATGCTTCACACCACTACGGGAAAAGACACACAATGAAACTTGAATAACAGAAATAACATTAGATTAAGGTCAAAATAGCTATTTTTAAATAATAAAGGTAATTTGCTCCAAGAACTCCGCATACAATGAGTTCAAATACTATTCATAAGAAAAACTGTTTAGTCTTCAAGAAGGCTTTATATTAAAACCATTTCATCACTGATAAGAAGCTTGAATTTATTTGGATTTATGATGGAAACAGTACAGAGATTTGTGACAAAGAGCCAAAAACCCCCTCTAAAGAGAAACCACAAAGCTAATGGAATTTACCAAGTACATATAGACTGGAATGATCTGTGAGGTTCTATACCTAAGGAATATATGTCTCTTTCCAAAAGCAACATCTCACGTTAAAAGAGACACTTTGGATACTGCATTTGAATCTACTATGTAAAGCTAAAAAGATGATTTTTTTATTAATATAGCTTCAAAGAGGACTGGAAATAGTCAAAGGCTTTAATAACCTGCTTCCAATTATAAGTTAAAATTTGTGCCAATTAAATATCCAGAATCATAATTTACATAATATTGTAATTTTCACATTTCAGTCAGGGTACATGGGACTATGAAAAGAACAAAAAGAAAAAAAGAGCACTGCTCAGAGCATAATTACCCATAAAGAAACTTCTATATGCTCTCGACAGCAGCTTTCAGATCTCAATCTTTAAAACACACAGCTGTTATTAGCAGGGCATCATTTGAAAATGTGCCACCAATTTAACTGGAATTTATTTTTAAACTGAAATTTATTGAAAAATTCTTTTTTTTTTTTTTTTTTTTTTGGTATAAAACAAAGTGTGTTCTTTAAAGATACTAAGATTTGAGTGTTTCCCATCAGGGAAATACGCATAAAGAGAGTCTGACTGAGCTAGTGCCGAGGTATGTGTGTATTTTAATGCTCCTAACCCAGCTTTAGGTGATAGAAAGCTCCAGGTCCCCAACCAACCAACAGACCCACTCAAAAGCATGGTCTGCTGGGAAACTGGAATGATGGAGAGCACACTGTCTCCTATGCTGCTTGATTTATATCAGTATATTTTCATTCAAACAAAACTAAACTAACAGCTGCTGTGTACTTTTGTTTACATGCTATATGTCAAATCTTATTGTCCCTAAGGTACTTATGAGAAAAGATTTAGCAGTCGTTTTCTTAAACACCAATGCCTACCCAAATTTGGATTTTTCCTCCACTGAACAAAATGACAAGCACACGATTGCTATACTTAGAGCAATCTTTCACAGCTGCTTTAGTTTTTCAGTGATCCTATTAAACTGACGGCATATTGCCTGTGGGGTCTATAGTGTTATAATACTGCTGTAAGAGACACTGATTTGTATGATAGGATCAAACAGAACAGGGATACATTGGCAAGAAGAATACCATAGGTCACATTGTTTTTACCTGAATAAAATTTAATTTAGACATTGTGACCTTTACAGAACACCTGGTTATTTTAATTGCTGATATGTGGGTGAAGGTGGACTTTGGGGCTTACGAAGTATGAAATCTCAGGAAGCCTCCACCGTTTTGAAAATGCAGCCTGCGTCATGTCTTTTCTTAAAATGAACGAAGTAGCTGTGCATTAAATATGCTGGCACATCTTCTGCTTGAGCAAGTGGACCGAAATGGTGTGAATTGTTAATGCCTTGCTGCTTTGGTTCACGGCTTGTGATTGATCATTTGTAACTATATCTACTCCTTGTTCCATGAAATCAAGTATGGAGTAATGGGTTCATCAGATTTTGGGGTTAAATTGAGAGTGAAGAGGTACTGTGTGTGGAAATAAGAGTTGCCATGTTCAGGGCTGGCCTTGTAACAGCATGGAATCTAAAGGCGATATTCAAAACCACTTCACTCATCATACGCTTACTGATTCTGAATAGGGCCCATTTGCAGGGGACATTTGGTAGTTTTCCAATACGCTTTATGCCTCTTTCTCCTTCCACCACCATGCACATCTTTTTTTCATACACCCCCAGTAGCACATTGGTGGAACAGGTCAGCATACACAATTCATTTATTTAAATAACTTGATTTATACAAGTAGAAATAACCTGGGATTCTATTGTCTAAGCCTTGCCTTTCCCCTCAACAAAAATAATGATGTGTGTGTGTTTGAAAATACAAGTATTTTGTGAAGTCAATTTCTTGGGCATCTAAAATATTTGCTATTTAGCAATAATGTAAAATAATTGAATCAGTATATGTACAACTTTAAAGTCACTTAAAGAAATTTTGAGAATTAACTATATCTGATCTATGTTTATATGACTATGGTCTATACCAATAGATAATAATTGAATATATATAACCTGCTTTGGGAAGCTTTAATGCTCTTTAAAATTTAAAATATTACCTTAGAGATAGTTTTTGAAAGTACAATGCATGAAACAATAAATAAAAGCAGCAAAAATTAGAAGTAAATGCCTCCAGAAATGTCATTATATAGTTGTTTGCTGTATAATAACTGACATGTTTTTTACATTATTATTTTTATATTTATTATTATTCAGAAATTCTTAACCCAAATGGTGTTAACTGAAGCACCAATTAACTTTTGACCCAGTAGGAAAGATGTAATAGAAAACATAGTAAAACTTAGGAACAAAATCAAATATACAGAGTACTTACACACAAGGGCTGTCCAAAAAAATCCAGGCACGAATGCCTCTATTTTTTGTATTATGTGGCTGGACACTTTCCAGACTACCCTCATATGTCAGTAACATTCAAAAGCAAGCTAATTGTAAGATGTCTCAAAATTCTACTGTTACGTTTTAAAGTCTCAAAAGCAGGGATAATAACAATACCTGGCATATACATACTTAATTTAGACAGACCTAGGAGTTAGATGATGTAGATAAAGCTGTTTTGATCTCCTTGGATGCAAATGCTAAGTCAACATATTACTTACATTTAAACATTTTATTTAGGATATAAAATACATGTGTCATGAAAAATTATATTTTAAATGTGATAAACTAAAAATTCATAATAGTTTAAGCAGTTACAATAGAAGGTTCCCTTTTGACATTTATTTCTCCATGTTTGTTCCACAAAAGTAGAATCTTCTATAATTAGCATTTTACATATTTTTATCTACTATTCCATCTTCCTTCTACAAACTCTTAGGAGTAAGGAAACCAATCTCTGCTGAGTCATGTTCCTTTATGCAGAGAACTTTCTAAGAAAAAATTGTTTTAGTAACAATTAGGTCATTTGTTTTCATTAGCATGTATGCTCACTGTGAAGTTTATAATGAACCTCTAGGATCATGGACAAGTCATTAGAGTCAGAGTAAAATTTTTGGTTTTAGATTTCTAATACTAAGAAATAAGAGATATAAAAATGAGAAACTAGAAAAACAAACTCAAAGAGAAGAGGAAAAGAGCAAGGACCTAGTTTAAAAAATTTATACAAATCCTAACACAAGGTAACCCCAACCTGTGAATGATGATCATATCTTTATGAATACAAAAGACATCTATGTGTTAAAGACTTCAAAAAGGAAATTTCTGACAGATATTGAAGAGTCTATGAACAGTTTAGACTGTTTTGTGAATGTTCATATCACACAATGCTGTGTTCACATATTTAATAAAAGATGACAGTGACCCAATGGTAATGAGATTCATTAAAAAACTTTTTTTAATCAAGCGTTAACAAAATTCTTAATATTCTTTATAGATCAACAGCAGAAATATAAATCAATGATTACTTAGCACTTTCTGTTTTTGTCCAAGCAAAACAAGGTAGCTTAAATCTGATGCCTGGAAGTCACTAAGAGGCTCTGAGGTCGATATCAAAGGAACCCTGGAACCAAGACAAGGTGATGAGGAGCACAGTCCCAAGGAAGGTCTGAAGACCTCCTGAGCAGTATCTTTCCTACAAAAAAGTGCTCCTAACTGGTTGCCTTTGTTTCAAATCACCCTAGAGAAATTTAAGGCTGATTAATAACCAAGAGCACTTGCCATTCCTCTTTAGCACGAGATGTAAGTTTTTACATTTCATAACATTTAAGGAATAAATGTATATGGGAAAGGGACTCAAGGATTGAAAGGGGGCAAATATACTTAATTTGAAAGACGATAGTTATCCACAAATTTGATCTTATTCCCTGGAAAGTTCTAGAACAGAGTATAACATGAATAGTTTGTGAACTCTTAGAAAAATAAACAGTAATCACTAGAGCCCAACATGAGATCATTTACATATTAAAGAAATATTTAATGAGCAGAGAGGGAGACTCTCAGGAAAATTTCCTACATGGGTCTTGAGATCTCCAATACCAGCATATAACCATTATTTCTTCCAGTGGGAAGCCGGCCCAAGACTGTCGCTTTTGGTATCTGCTTACCACCAGAAGAAATAATGGACATTTATTGTCCTTAAGCAAGGTGCTGCTAAACCTGTGCGCTCTGTCCCAGATAAATGGGTGTATCTACAACAAAGTAAAAGAACATCAAAGTTCTGCAAACCTCCTGGTTAAGTCCTCTAGAATTTATGATTGCTTTTAAATGTTTCTATTCAGAAATGATAAAGAAATATGTCACTTAATAACTGAAACAAGGCAAAAGCAAGTTGACTGGATGCTGTTCTGGAGAAAGTAATAAAAAGAAATCAGAAAGCACACAGACACACAGTCATACACACACAGAGTTGTCCCTGTATGGGGTTAAACTGTAGGCCTTAGGCTATAAACCCTTCTGAGTAACCCACCCGTAGCTAAGAAAGCAATGCCATTTACAGGGCTCAATCTGGACCATTACAGAATTCTACATTTTGCAGAGCAGGAGCAGTACTAGAAATACAAGGAAAGTACTAGGCATTTTTAGGGTATAAAAGGAGAGGGAAGCATTTTGACTAAACTTTCCCAGTGTTTTGAATTTTCTATTTACATCAACTGTAGAATTGTACACTTGGAACCTATGTAATTCTTGTTAACCAATGTCAACTCAATTAAGTCTAACATTTAAAAAATTAAAAATAAAATAAAAACTGAAAAAAAGGAAGCTAAGTATAATGCTTCCCAGGGAATAGCAGTATCTTTAACTTTTATACTCTTTTAGAATTACTACTATATATTTTTAGAGATTGTTAATCTCTGGATGACAGATAAATATCTGAAAGATCTTGGCAGGCTAAACTATAAGATAAAAACCACAAAATTATAATTAGAAATTTACTAGGAATTAATGTATAAAGCTTTGTCCTCACATCTAAAAAATCAGCAGTCTAAGTACAGGATAATGAAGAAATAGTTCAAAAGCAAACTGTGACTAAAAATTGGGGGACTTTGGTTGACTTTAAGTTCAATATAGGGCCAACAATATGATGTGTCTAATTGAAATAATAATGCAATTATAGGTTATATAATGACCTGGAAAAAGAAAGAGGAGGTGAGGTTGCTCTACTTGTCATTGATTGATTGGAAAATTGTGTACAATCTGAGGATCCCACAAAGAGAATATCAAAAATAACTACACAGAACAGTAAAAGAGGGACCAGGTTGATGAGAATCCATAAATAGCTAGAGAAACTAAACATATTTAACCTGGAAAAGATTTAAATCATACATGTTCAAATATTTGAAAGGTGATTGATTGTAGACTCAGAATTAATTTGTATTATTATATAACTCCAGAAGGCAAAATTAAAACAAATGGTAAATGTTTAAAAGAACAGAGTTCAGATATTTTTTAAAAGAAATTATAACTGTTAGAAAAGAAACAAGCAATGACTGGATGAACACTGGATGATTAAGAGGAGATTTATAACAAAGAGATATTTTGATTCTGACCAAAGACCCTTCTGATGCTGTGATCCAAAACAAAACAATCAACAACAATACTCTGAAGTAGATATTGAAAAGATAGTTATTATCATTTGTTTTTATAGTGCTATAGGCATCTAATAAAAGAATCTTCAAGCTTTTAAAGTTGCAGTAATAACTTTGTATGGTGGCAATAATTACTAGATTCATTGCAGTGAGGTATATAAATGTTGAACAACTGTTGTACACCTAAAACTCATATAATGTTGTCTGTCAACTATACTTTAATTTCAAAAATGTAATAAAATATTTCAATCTTATCAGAATAGATCAGTGTATGCATGAAAACAAATTAAAGACAGGCTTATTTAGATGGAGGAGAAAAGAGATCTCCTTAGAATAAAGGTAAGTGATCTAGGTATACAAACTTGACAAATAGGAGGAAGAGAAATTGAGACGTTGAAGGCCAGGTATGAGGGTGCAGGAGATACACTCAAATCTAACTACTCTTAAGGAGGCTGTTACTAAAAAGGACAAATATATTAATTCTTACAAAATCAGACACAGTAAATGGGGCCCAGTGAAACCTAACAGGAATAAAAATAAGATCTTGGAGAAAAAATTGCATAACAATCTCCCAGAGGAGGCAGAATCCTGAATCCTGCGAAGAGGTATTTATATTGCAGACAAATTAAGAGCAATTGGAGTATCTCTTTTTGAGGAATGGACAATTATACAAAGAGAGCACATAACATCTGAACAAACTGGAGAGGGGAAACAGGAAGATTAGAATAAAACACTAGGAAGAAAGTATTTAGTGTTCTGAGCCTAAAATTAAGAAAAGGTAATGGCAAGATGAATTACATTACAAAACTCCAGGCAGAACAACAAATAGATCAAGAAGTCGAAAAAGAAAACAGAGCCCAGATCTAAATTAGATGTTAGACTGTGGGAAAATACATCCTGGGTATGATTTTAACTCAGGGAGGTGAAAATAGATAAGACTGGTTTGAACAAAGGATGCTATTGACAAACTTGGAACTTATTGACTTTAGATCTCTCACTATGAGCAAACCTGCAAATATATGAATATGTTAGAAAAACACAAGTGTGGACCAGAAAGCAAAGGGAAAGTAAAAGAAAAAAAAAAAAAAAAGAACTCCAATGCAGCAAAAAATGCAGCCCCGAGCATGTTAGAGAAGGGAACTTTTCTGAAAGGAACAGGAGTATAGTAGAGGCAAACCCCAGAGGCAAATTCTAAACACTGCAGGAAAAGAGGACAGAAACCTTAACTCAAGATCAGGAGCATTCAAAAACTGAGGAAAGAACTGTCTTCAGGAGGAAATGGCCCTGGGAATGGTTGTTACTGGGCACCTAAGAGCATGAACCTCAACAACATGAATAGTTCATTCAATTCAGAAATTCACTGAAAGTTATTCTCCAATTGGAAACCATGTGGAAATGAGAGGGAAGCTATGCCTATGACATAGGCTTCTTAGGTTCAATTAATTGCATAACCACAGGTTGTCAGAGCAGCCATTGTGACCCATGATTAAAAATACTGCTCCCAAGACAAGGTGGATGATATAATACTAGACTGGGTCCATGTGCGGGTCAGCACAGGGGCCAGAAACATGGAACTCAAAGGGAAAAAGAATGTTAAGATGTTTGGAATACTTTACAAAAAGCAACTCCAGTACCTCAAACAAGTCTTTATGCCTGGGTCTGCCACCACTGTAAATTTCCAAATGTTGCAAGAATGCAGTAATCTCAGTACCCTCTTGGAGAATAATAATATTATTAACAGCAATAATAATGACAGTTATATAATGCTTAACAAGTGTCAGGCACTTGTTCTTTGGACTTCATATATAATTCACTTAATCCTTACAACAACCTATTAAGATAAGTACTATAATCCCTATTTTAACAGATAAGAACACTGACCCTCAGAGAAACTAAATAACTTGCCCAAGGTCAGACACTAAGTGGCATGACTGGTATTTGAACTCTGACTCCAAAATCAGAGCACTTAACCAACACTTTTCAATTTCCCCTCAAAATATTATAAATATATAATGGTATAATTACTGCCTTGATGAGAGATTGCTTCCCAGTGAGTTATGGCACAGGTCATAGGTCCTGCTCAACAGCATAAATCAGCTGGCATCTTAGAAAGACTGACATAAAGAATGCTTTCTCTTCTTGGCCTTCCCCCTCTTCGTTTTTGCTATGGCCTTTGTCAATAGTCGTGCAGGTCTGGGCCACACCAAACATAGGGTCCTGGAAACATCATTTTGCCTGGAATGGTCACACTAGAAACTGGGGATTGGCTACTGCTGTTCTGAATGTGTTGGGTATGGGCCAACGTTGTGATTATCCTTTGGTTCTATTGGAAGTAGGGCACATGATAAAGTTGGTGTAGACCCAACTCAACTTCTGAGGTCCTAAGGGATGGCACCCACAGCAGGAACCCAGACAGTAGCTACTGGAGAAATTCCAGCTCAAACCAGGCATCCAGAAGCCATCTGGCTGACCCTGAGAAGAATCAAAATTAGAGAGGTCTTTATTTCTTTGAATTTTAACTTGAGGGGTTTGAACTTATTGTATTTTTTACTCACAAAGGTAAGATTATTTGATTCTGGAATTCACTTCTGTGTGGACTTAAAATTTTTGTATTTATATTTCTTGAGGATTTTTATTCTTTGAATTTAATTTCTTTACAAAATAATTGATAATGGGCAAGAGTTAACATTCAAATTCAGAGTATCTCTATGTTATTAGAATTTTATGATTGAAATGTGTTAATTCTGTCATTTACTCTCATTGAAGAATCTCTGAAGAACCTATCAGAGAATATATAGCTATTTTGGAAAGTGCTGCTAGACATAATTTGGGCTGGGAAATGGAATAGGAAGTAAAAGTTTAGTGTTCCATAGCATGGCCTTGGAGCCAATTTAGTTAATACACTATTCTAATTCATTTCAGAATCTTCTAGGGTAAATGTTATACTACCCACCATGATCTAGAAGGATCCACAAGGAGTAGGGTTTGGTTATTGGAAGAGCAGCCACATAAAAATCCTAAGAGACTGAGGATCTCCTTCCTGAAGTGGGAGAATGACTCCTTTGGCTCACCATAATATAATAATTAAGCCAAACAAGTTAAGAGAACAAAAAGTTGGGCAATGTTAGAATGAATGAGTGTTATTATACAACTACATCACTGACACTAACTACACGTATTCTACCACTGTTACATACTTCTGTAACACCAAATAGCTCACATACAATGGGTAAATAAAGAACTGATGTTAGTACGACACGGAAATTTGGGTAGTGAATATGCTTTTTCCTAGGAAAAGGAAGCCACAAGAATAGGAGTAGAATTCTATCCCTTAGCAGGAAAGCAAAAAGGACCTCAGCTTGGCTGCTGCACTGAGGAGCTTTTCCCAGAAACATGCACTCTGGCCTTGTTTGACTCTGTAGGAGTTTTGCTTCCTCCAGTAGATTTCCATCTGCATTGTCTCACATGCTATTGTTTTTGTGCAGCTTTAGTAGCCCCTGAAGCAGCACTCTGAGATGCTTACCCAGGCTCTTTACATTATCTCCTAAGTTAATAATTATTATTTTTAGTTAGTATTCTAGTTAAAGGTGCATAGATTTTGAATGATCTTCCTCAACCCTATTGTTCCCATAACCCTGTTACATTGGTGGGCATGATTTGCAGAATGCATTCTTCATGCATATATTATATCCTAGCAGAAATGTTGTACTAGCATGTTGATCATATATAGAAATATGGCTCTTGTCACAGTGGGTACTTGTTTTCTATAGATCTATACAGGAGCTGGAACAAAGGAGTTTTCCACATGTAACAAAATAAATTTCTTTATTAATATCTTCTATAGTTTAGAAATCTAAAAGCTCAAACAAATTGCAAATCCTATGTGTTTTGAAATGTTTTACTAGACTTGATAAAGTAAGAGTAGTTTAATGTCATGTCATGTGCTCATTTCTCATAGCATATGAGGAAAATTTGAGAGTATATCTTATTTGGAAAAAAAATCAACCAATAGAAGATATCTGTTACTTTTAGTCCTTGGTACAATTACACTTCTAATCTATGTTCATAATAAAAAATAATTGTTATGATCTTAATATTGAACTTTTTAAAGGTCAATGACTTTCTAATCTGATACAGAACAAGAAAGCAAAATATTATACATCAAACATAGTGTTAGCATTTATTTATTTAAATTAAAAGCTAAGTTTCACATAACATTTTACCTTTCCTCAAGTTGAAGTTTAGAAGACCATCAAACATAAAAGTTTAAGGACCTCAATTATTTCATGCACAATATCATACTAACAAACAAAGAAAGAAGAAATGTAAAAACCTAATGTTAAATGACTAGGGTGCTACGGGCTGGAAGTTCCTCAAACAGGATTAGCTTCTTTCAGTATTTTAAGTCCAGTGAACTTGCTATGCTTCCACATGTTAGTAGTTGCATAGGCTAATTTCAGTTGGCATAAGCTTTTATAAGTATGCAAAAACACAGGGCAAGGCATGCATTAAAATGTGATAGCACACTTCTGGAACACATGAAGCATGAGGCATGAATCCGAATGCCTCTGGCATCCATGAAGTATCATCACCTCTCAGAGTCAGAGATTTTTTGTTTTGATAAGTAATTCTGCTATACCACATTTGGGAGGAGAGGGGAAAAAAATCAACTTTCTAAATATAAATCTTCCATCTCAACCAGGGTTCTTATAAGTTTCAATTCTAGCAATGTATTCAAATTTAAAATGACAGGTGAGCTGGAAATAATTCAAAGCTAGATTAGGTCTTAAGAAAATGTTATTTATTTATTTTATTAATGCAAGTTTAAGAGTGATTATAAAATATTATTGATCAGATAGAAAATTTTAGCCAGCTTGATGAGGGAGAGGACAAAAATGCAAAAAAAAAAAAAGAAAGAAAGAAAGAAAAAACAACTTTAATAATGATATCCTCCCCACTCCCCCTCAAAAAAAAATAAAGGAAGGATTCCTTGCGTTACATGTCTTACAGGTAAATAACTATCTAACGCTTCTAGATCATGGGTTAAGTGTCTACAAGTACTTTGAAATCTTCAGATGAAAATTCCTAATAAAATTAAAAATAATTTCATATCTAATACAAATATTAAAAATGACCAAGAAAAATAGATTTCTTTTCTAAATGTCCACACAAACATATATAATCCTTAGCAAAAAAAATTTAAGAGTTATAAACAATCAGTATCAAAATATCACAGTGATCACTCAATAGGATTAATTTCTTTTCTAAATGTCCACACAAACATATATAATCCTTAGCAAAAAAAATTTAAGAGTTATAAACAATCAGTATCAAAATATCACAGTGATCACTCAATAGGATTAACTAAGGATGATGAAGCCAGGAAAGTTTGTTTCTATAGAGTAGAAAGAGGATATCAGAAACAAGTGAAAGTAGTCATATCCTCAAATCACTTAAAGTTGTCTGGATCTAGTCTTGCAGTTAAAGTATAAATATTTATACTTTATAAATATTTTGACCTTCTTCAGACATACATAAGAGAATTAAGTTTTAGATGAAGTGATAAGTACATAACAGCACGTTGAATAGTACTAACAGTAGCACTATAAAAACAAAGTAATTACTACTAAATTAATAAAAAGTCAATTTTTTAAAAAGTAAAGTAATAGTAATTACTACTAATAGTAATTTGATAGTAGCACAAATATGGAATTCATGGTATTCTTGCTTTCAGAGACTAGCAAATTAGTGCTTTTAGAAATATAGATGGAGGTCTCATATTTTGACAAAGACATACAATAAAAGAGTTTTAAAGCACATATCATAACTTTTGAAAAACCCCTAGAAGTTAACCAAAACATTTTTAAAATTTTATTAAATTATAGCTAACATAATATTATATTAGAACCAAAACATTTTTAAATCTCTATCTGAGCATATAGTAGCACAATTTCTCATTTTTTTCTTTTGAAAGCTGTATAACATACAAATAATTAAATTATGAAAAAATTATCAATTACTTTTGTTTTTTTAAGTTATGGTTTACTAAAGTTAAAATACCCATCAATTTTTAAAAATCTAAGCTTGCTCTGTGCTATACACTGAATGTCTGTGTCCCCTCAAATTCATAAGTTACAACCTAATCCCCAATAACAAAGTGATTTTGCTTATATGTGGAATCTAAAGAACAAAATAAACAAGACAAATTCATAGATACAGAGAACATTTTGATGGTTGCCAGATAGGAGCAGGTGTGGGGGGCAGGGTGAAAAAGGTGAAGGGATTAAATACAAATGGGTAGTTACAGAACAGTCATGGGGACGTAAAGCATAGCACAGGAAATATAGTCAATAATAGGATAATAACTAAATGTAGTGCCAGGTGGGTACTAGACTAGTCAGGAGGATCACTTCTTAAATCACATGAATGTGTAGCCACTATACTATACACCTGAAATTAATATAAAATAATATTAAGTGTCAATTATAATTAAAAAAATTAAAAGTGGGGAAAAGCTGAAGGAGAATGAGAAGTTCAAATTTTCAGGTATAAAACCAAGTAAATCAAGTACAGCATAAGGAATGTCATCAATAATATTGTGACAGCATATTATGGTGCCAGATGGTTGCTGGACTTATCATGGTGACCACTTCTTTAAATACATAAATGTTGTTGAATAACTACGGTATACATCTGAATCTAATATAATATTGTACTTTTTAGCTGTATTTTAATAAAAATCTTTTTTAAAAACCCTAATCTTTGATAAGATGTTATTTGGAGGTGATCAGGTCATGAAAGTGGAGCCCTCCTGAATGGAGTTAGTGTCCTTATACAAGAGACCCCAGAGAGCACCCTTGCCCCTTCCACAACATAAAGACACAAAGAGAAGACAGCAGTGTAGCAATCAGGAAACAGGCCTCGAACAGACATTGCATGTACTGGTACCTTGATTTTGGACTTCCCAACCTACATAACTCTGAGAAATCAATGTTTCTTGTTTAAGCCATCCAGATTGGTACTTTTGTTATAGTAGCCCAAATGAACTAAAACATGCTGAAATAAAAGATTCCCAAGATCCTAATGCCCTTTCATGATTTACTTTTGTGTAAGAAAGATATATTATCCATGCTATAATTAAACTGTTCTAATATGTCTGTTTTCCTTTTAAATGTATTAAGTCAGAACCAAATTACATAAATGCCTTTTAAAATATTATCATATAGTTTACAAAATCTGTGCCACTCACCTTTTGAAATATCTTTAATTTTTCTGCCATACAAGTCAAAAAGATGTCTGGCTGGTGAATTTAGGTTCATTCTCATTGTGCAAGTATCTAAAACCTACACAAAAAGAATAATAATAATTTATCACAGTGCCTCTGGCTAAATTAAATACATACCACCACCACCATCCTCATTTACAGACATACTTAAGGGAGATAATTATGTACACATTCTTCCCTAGCCAATCATCTCTGAGAGCTATTAAGGATCTACAGTTGGTCCCATAGACCCTAAACAGATGCAGCCTCCTCTTTAGGTTCCTCAGATTCTTGATCTTTCCATTCTTTATATTAAGTTTCAACTTCTTAATATTACCAATCTACTATTTAAAAGTACACCTGAATAGACACTTCTCCCATGAAGAAATACGAATGGCCAGCAGACATATGAAAAAATGCTCATCCTCATTAGCTATCAGGGAAATGCAAATCAAAACCACAATGAGATACCACCTCACACTTGTTAGAATGGCTGTTATCAACAAGATAAGGAATGACAAGTGCTCCTGGAGAGGATATGGAGAAAAAGGAACCCTCATACACTGCTGGTGGGAATGCAAACTGGTACAACCACTGTGGAGGACAGTGTGGAGATTTCTAAAAATATTAAAAATAGAGTTGCCCACTTATGGGTATCTACCCCAAAATTTGAAAACCTTAGTCTGCAAAGATATATGTACCCAGTGTTCATCACAACCCTATTCATGGTAGCCAAATCATGGAAACAGCCAAAGTATCCTTTGATAGATGACTGGTTAAAGAGCTGTGGTACATCTACACAATGGAATATTACTCAGCCCTAAGAAAAGATGAAATAGGGCCATTTATGACAACATGGATGGACCTTGAGACCACAAGCAAAGTTAAATAAGCCAGACAAAGAAAAAACTAAAAGAACCATATGATTTCACTCATATGTGGAATACAAAGCTGAAAGCAACAACAAAACAAAAACTCATGGACACAATCAATAGTTTAATGGTTAGTGGTTATCTGAAGGTATGGGTATAGGAGGGTGGGAGAGAAGGGACAGGGTCTCAAATATATGGTGATGGAAAGAGAACTGACTCTGATGATGAACATATAATACAACACATAGATGATGTTTTGTAGAATTGTGCACCTGGAACCCATGTAATTTTTGCTTACCAATGTCACCCGATAAATTTAACAATATAAAAAAGTGCAACAAAGCCCTGTGGTACAAATTATATTTCCTAGTTACTAGAGAATGTTCAAATATCTAAATATCCTCTGAAGTTATAATTTACCAATTCATCTAAGTAAAATGTTAACTATTTAAAGATTGTCCCGGGGGTTCTCTGGTGGTGTAGTGGCTAGGCCTCAGCACTCTCACCGTTGTGGCCTGGGTTCGATCCCTGCTCAGGGAACCAACCGAAAATAAATAAATAAAGATTGTCCCATTTATTTCCACTAAAACCTCAATGATTTTAAATATTATTTTAAATATTGCTGCTTTTGAGTCTTAAAAAAAATCAGTCAAGAAAATTACATGGCTTTCTAACTCTAAGATTCCTCTTTTCATTGTGCTAAAACATCAATAAAAATGTTTGTGAAAGCCAAGGTTTAAAAGCTAAATGAGTTTAAAAATTGGCATTAGAAAATCAGATACTAGAAATTTATACTGCATCAGCAAACTTTGTCATTCTCTCCTACTTCCAGGATGAAAGATCCTTGCAGTATCTAAGCAAGGCTAACCTTCAGTAAGCATTCCCTCAAGTAAATTATCAGTGGTATGAATTAATAGCAATATAAATTTCTATCAAAAGCCTTGAAATGAAGCCCCTACTTGTAAGATCTTTCTTATAATTCACAAGTGAAAAATAGTTAATGGTGCCATCTTCTTGTAATATTAAGGTTAATTAAAATACCATTTCTACAAATCGGTACCTGTTAAGCTTGATAAAATACTACTTTTGCAAATTTCCACTTTGTTCATTTCTTACAGGTTAGGTTGTAGACAACCCTTCTGATAGTGAAATTTAAAACCACCATATTGTAAAACCAGACTCTCTTTGAAAAGCACCTGGGGAGAGATTTTGCACAAACTCTTTTTAGTTTAACCTATTTGTTTATAGTTCTGGGAGTTACCTCCACTCCCGGGGGAGCAATATGGTGCTGAGTATTCAGTTTCTGCAATGACCACCATGAAGGTGGTTTGGTTGCACAATCTACCACCTCTGGGTTTGGTTTGCCACTACTCAAGTCCAGGCAAGAGAGTATGCTTAGCTCAACATTACCACAGGCCAAGTGAACCAAGTCAACAAGCCAATGTCGGATCCTACAATGTCGTCCTCCTCAAAGATGGAGAACCTTGATACCTATTAACATGTTTTTATGAATCAATGCCCAGAAGTGTAAACTTTAATTTATACCTCCCCACACACTTTCTTCAGCAGGGGTCAGCAATTCTAGCCATAGATTATTTCTGTATGGCCTGTGGGCTAAGAATTGTTTGTACATTTTTAATTCTTAAAAAAATAATCAAAAGAAAAATAGTTTTTGTCACACTTTCATGATATATGAAATTCAAATTTCAGTATCCATGAGTAAAATCTTCTTGGAAAACAGT
The DNA here is from genome assembly GCA_004026885.1 of Lyroderma lyra. Lineage (NCBI taxonomy): Eukaryota > Metazoa > Chordata > Mammalia > Chiroptera > Megadermatidae > Lyroderma > Lyroderma lyra. The sequence goes on from PVJL010008049.1 coordinate 37,188, forward strand.
CACATTGTTCAATTTACATGTTATCTATGGCAATTGTCATGCTACAGCAACAGAGTTGAGTTAGTTTCAAGAGAATTTACCGCCTCAAAAACCAAAAATATTTATTGTCTGGCCCTTTAGAGAAAAAGTTTGTCTACTCCTGGTCTAGTGCATCATCATTTACATCAAGTTCTATATTTTCTTTTCCTTTATGCACTCCTTCGTCAATGTCTAAAATCTTTTCACTGTGCACTTTGAAAATGCTTCCCCTGATTGACGAAATTGACTAGACCCTCACCTCCTCTAAAAGAAACAACTTTCTCCTGAGTTCACTAATTTCTCCAGAGCCCTCTCATGTGGTGGGATTTTATCCTCTTATATCACACCATCTCAGATTTGGGGAGTGGTGTTACTTACAATGCTATTTCAAGATAATTTCTCCCCAACCCTCTTATTGAACAAACAAAGCAAACAAACGCTTTCTCCTGGAGGATCCTGGCATTCAAGTGTACCATCATTCCTCACTCCAGTCATTCATCTTCATCCATGGATAAGTTTTGCCACCAAGAAACCTAACTCTGGATGGCCCTTATTATTCATTCTCTGTGCAACACCAAGAAGCCCAGTCACTTCTATTTCATTCCTTTGGTCAAATTTTTCTTCCCTCACCAAGTGAATACTTCAAACCATCTGTGTTCTGCTTGTCTTCACTCAGCCTCCCCTCCCCCATTTCCCTCTTTATTTTCCCTCTTATATCAGAGGGAAAAGTGAAGCCTCATCTTTGTGCTATAATCCTACCTACTTTTACACCTATCCTCTCTTATTTCCTCTAATTGTATTACAGGAGTCCCTGCTCCTACTTTAAGGCCAGTACTCCACCTATACTTTCAATCATGTTTGCTCTCTGCTTTTAAAGCAGCATGTATTATCCATCAATTCTCTTCTCTCATATACACAAGAGCTGTCCACTAAGTATCCAGCCATGTAATAGGAAAAATGGAGACATTTATGGCTGGATTTTTTTCTGGACGTCTCTCATATTCAACTACTCCTCAATTAGACATTTCCCTTTGGTACTTAAATGTGATCAAGTCTTTCTCATCTTAATTATTAAATTCTCCCTTACCCGACATCTCCCTCTAACTACTTGTCTTCACAATTAAATCTCTTACTCTTTGTTTCCACGTCCTTCCTTCCCACTCATTCTCAGGCCACTACAGTCTGGTTTGCAGTGTCATTTTACTGAAATAATGCTCACAAAGTATACCAAGGAATCCCACATTGACAAATCCAAAGAACATCTTCTAATTCTCATTTACTTTGATCTTTGAAAAACATTTGACCACTTCCTCTTTCTTTAAACCCTCTGTTCCCCTGAATTCTGCAATATGAGAATCCACAAATTTTTCTCCTGCTTTTTCTATCTTCTTTATAGGCTCATCCTCCTCTATTCATTCACTGGAGTTCAAGATCAGTCCTAACCCTCTCCCTGCCTCACTGTAAATTCTCTCTTAAGGCAATCTAATCAATGCCCGCATGTCTTATCTTCCATCTACATACTTAAAACTTCCAAATTGGTATGTATACCAGATGTGCAAACCAGAAACTTCAAAGTCATCTTTAACATCTTTAACACTTCACTGTCCCTCGCCTCTTGCACCCAAGCTAGCATCAAGGTTTGTTCATTTTATCTTCTAAAAATATCAGAACTCCATCTGTTTTCTCCATTTGTACTATTAATACTACACCCTAGTCCAAGCTTCTGTTGCCAGGACTCTGGCAATAATAAACTAATAGCGTCTCTGCATCTACCTGGCCTAACCAATTTGTTCTCTACTGAGCACCAAAGTGATCTATCCAAAAACATAAATCTAGTTATGCTCTCTTCCACTCCTAACTAAAACACCTTACACGATACCTCACTGCTCTTTGGCAGGTGAGAGGGAGGCAAAAATCTCTAATCTGTTGTACCAGGCCACTCTCCCCCTCATACACTTACCTTTCTGTTCATGAAAATTCACTTTGTTCACTCTGCCATATCATCTTTTCATGTGCTGTGGTGTCTGCTTGAAAAAATTAACCATCCTCAGTACCTTCCATATGTACCCAAATAAATCCTGCTGGTCTCTTTTCAGAAGATTTTCTTGTGCCACCTACTCCACATGTGATAATGTGACTAATTTACACATGTCTTTTTTCACCACTAGACTAAAAGCTCCATGAGAACAGGACCACGACTGGTTTCACTCACCACTCTATCTAGGTGTTTGGTAAATATGAAGTAGTCATAAAAAATGACACATCATGAATTAATGAATAAGTGAAAGTTAATATATATCTAATTTATACACTTTTTAGCATGAATTTTATATTATTAAGAGTCTTATAAACTTAGCAAATAAAGTTTCTGATTGATTATTAAAATTATGCTATAACTAGAGTATGCATAATCCTAAGGGAAAATTTTTTTAAATAAAACTAATTCGTTTTAGAACCAGAGCACTGACCTTGTACTGTCCTTAGGAAATAAGAAAACCCCTTCATATGTATTTATAGTAATATTCTTGGTTGCCTTCCCAAGATTCACTTTCTACTTCATCCTTGCTCTCCTGATTTTAAGGGTTCACCCTCACCCTTTTTGACTCAAGAAAAGCTACAATTGATCTAAGTTAACTATGGTGGACCCATGGTCCCTTGTCAGTTTGGGGGTGGACACATAATCTAGTCAGGCCAATGAGACATGAGAAGGGCCTTCTGGGAAAGGTGTCTTCAGTCATAGGGCAGAGATGTTCCTTTCCTGCCTGTTGACAAAGTTGTACCTGGCTGTGCAGCAGCCATTCTGTAACCAACATATAAAAGGCATAAAGTCCAGAAAATTATAGAGAACAAAACTGGAATCGTGTCAGACTATGCTTGGAACTGCCCTATATCTGGATTTCTTGCTTCCTTTATGCTTAAGTCTGAATGTATGATTTTTCTGTTATTTGCAGGTAAAATCATCCTACTTAATAGAAAAAAAAATATTTTGGGCCCAGGTTCTTCAAAAGGCAAACATTGCTTCAACTAACTCAATGAGTATTTGTACAGAAAATATATTACAACAGTATTCACTACAAAAAAACTAAGAAGCAAAACATTTAATTAAGAATCTAGAGAAGAACTTAAAAAAATTAGCAAGCTGAAAACTGTGAAAATGAATGAATAATTATGAAATTAATTAATTGGATTACTAAAAATATTTCACCTTTGGCAATTAATTGTACTTGTTCAGTAGAAGAGCACTATAAATTATCATGAATATTTTGAGAAAGAGAAACTATTTTTACAGACTTCTTTTTCTGCTAACTGAAAGACTATCAAATACACTGTGAATTTTCAAAGAATTAAAATGTAATAAAATAGACATGGCATAACTCTCTGGTAACACTAACATTTTACAATGACTTATAATAAAAATTATGGTCATTATTTTAACCTGAAGATGCCAGGAGATTGGGGCTGAATTTGCACTCATCTTATTAAGTAGTTTAAAGGTACTTTTCTGAAAAAGTCCTGGAGATAAATTTACTGGGCTGTTATTTGTGTTATTGTGGTAAAAGTTAGGTGACAGAATGCACACCTAACAGAATGTCTAGAAATGAACGTGATTACGATTTGTAAGAGTAACTTTTTCTTGGGAATTTAATAAGTATGTATTCCAGCACTTTATTATTAAGATGTGAATGAGAATATATTTTCCCTCTCCCAGTGTTTCTAGAGCTCCAATTATACACATAATTAGAGTGCTTGATATTAATCCCGCGAGTTACTTGACACTTTGTCCTTTTTTCAGCCTTTTCCTTTTTTTTCTGTCTACTTTTATATACCTTTTCTTCTGTATAATTCAATAACCCAAACAGCAATTTTTCATTTAAGATACTTTATTTTTCACATCTAGAACTTCCACTGGTTCTATTTTTAATTTCCATTTCTCTTCACTTTATACTCATGTTTTTATTTAATTCCTTGAACATATTTATAAATAGTCCTTTACTGTAAACTCTATTGATTGATGTTTCTCCTAGATAATGATTACCTTTTCTAGAATCTTCATGAATTCCCCACCTATTTAACAAAATCCCTCCTCTCTGACTAATCAAAACACAAATGTCTCCTTACCTGTGCATACTCCCATAATTGTTTCTTTTCTATGTCTCCATCAGTTGTTCTTTCACTGGTAGTTGTTTGTACAAGACCTTGTGGAATATACCCTGTTCACGAGCACTTAATATTTAGCCAAAGACACAGGGATACCTGTAGGCAAAATCAGGGAACTATTCTTCAACTAACTCCTTCATTGTGGCATTTTATGGAAAATCCAACCCTTGTTGCTTTCCAGAACTTTGGTGTCATTCTCTTCAGCTTGTGGAGACCACTGTGTTTCTCTTGAAGCCTCTCTCCCTACACCACAGTCCAAAAATTGTCTCCAAATAAAAAAATGGGGTAAATTATAGGACTAACTTTAACTTTTCTCTCAGTATTACAGTCTGGTGCTTCTTGTTGCTTAATATCTAAAAAGAGTTGTCTCACATATTTTGTCCAGTTTTCAGTTGGTTAAAATGGAATGACTAGTTTGATACTAGTTATTTTGTTATGACTGTAAACAGATGTCTCATATTTTTTAAATGATTATGTTAACTCATTTTTAAGTGAGGACACATTAGGAATTAACATGTATGAAAAAGTGTATTTGTGGCAGTCTCAAAAAATGAAAAAAAATATTGTTCTTCAAGTCAGAAAATAGATTATAGTCCTAGCTATTCCATTTCATCCACTTTGAATATGGCAGTTGACTTCTCTAAGCCTTAGTTTTCTGAGTTGCTTGATAAGATGATTTCATAAAATTCTGTGATCATAATGTCCAAATGTTAGATAAAGTACATCGAAGATACTTTAATGGAAACGTATGTATGGAAACTAATTTAATAAACCTTTCAACTTAACTATTACTTTTATATGTTCTTGACAATTAAATGTATTAAAATATAAAAACTATAAGACAATTTGAATAAAAACCAAAATAAATTTTACTTTTTCAGATATAATACCATGTTTATGCCTTAACTATTTAGAGAGTTAAAAGGCATAATGTTAAAGACCATCTTTAACTATCATCAGTAAAGTAAATCATTAGACTGAAAATTCTCATTTGTTTTTATTTGAACTCAGGAAATCCACATTGTTTTTCCTTAAGATTTCATTTAAGAAAAAATAAGTTTTGACTACTGAATAATTACTTATTATAAAATAATCCAATTGTATAATCCTATATGATCAAATTCTATGTTTTTAAAAATCTGCTTTCAAATTTTTAAATCTGGTATTAATTCTTGGTATGAGTATTAGACTAATTTTTAAAATAATGATAGTATCAAAGGGCTTTTCCTCATATATCATAAAAACCTCTTAAAGAACTTGCAGTATACTAATTATGCATGACCTCTCCTGTCGGAATCCACGTTGAACATCCTTAATCAAATTTTGTTACTTCAGTTACTTCCTTTTGAAACTTTTAAAATGTTCTCTAAATTCTTTTGCCCACACTGTTGGGAAAATCTCTACTGTTCTATAACAAGTTATTGATTGGTGTATGAACACTCCACAGTCATGATACTATATTGGGTTTGTTTGTTTGTTTGTTTGAACTGGGCCTTTCTTAAACTTGAAAATTTCCTTAGAATTCTTTTGTTTATTTAGATTTACTGAGTAATTTTTCAAATTAACAAGTGATGAACATCATAGAAGTCTAGATTTTCCTCTGGTTTAAAGGCATCTGAAAAAATGAAGAAGTTTATTATTTATTTATACCTTGACAGTCACATATGAGTAATTCCTTCAATACTTATGTGGTTTTTTCAGTAATAATAGGGAGAAGTCGTTATAATGAAATCTGTTTACATACAAATATTAAGGGAATTTTATTTTCCCTAAGTCACAGTTGCTATTCCCTTCCTGATAACTTGCGGACTTTTTACTCTTCCTGATTTTTGAACTCCCTGCACTAGCTCTAATCTAGAAACCAGTCATCTAATTTCCTACAATCGCTTTTCTCTGTTACACAACTTATTTTCTTTCTCTTAAATAAACCACATGAGAAGTATAGGAGATCAAACAAGAAGTCTATGAAGATTTCCATGAATTAGTAAACTGGAAGTTTTTAGAACACCAAAACTAGAATTCTCAAACTTCAGTGGGGCAAGGAATTGTCTGGAGACATTTATTAAAATTCAAATTCTCAGGCCCCACAATGAGGAGATTCTTAACTCAGTAGGCTTGGAGTGGGGCCACACAGCCTAGATAATTCTAATGCAGGTGTCCTGTAGATCATACTTCGAGAAACACTGTTGACCCTTTGCCTGCAATAAGTATATGATGCATTCACGTGACAAAAGGGAGTATTTTGTTCTTATTCAAGAAGCTTGAAACTATGTTTTCCAAAGTGGAGTGTACAAACCCCAAGACACTGGGTCAAACAACCCATTAAGGTAGAAAGAGGACATCAGAATTATCTTTTTATCTTAGAAAAATCTGCTTTATCAATGTTAAATAAAAGATTGATGTTTGGCATTTAAGAAAGAGAGAGAAGAAATCAGAAAGAAGACACCAGTAACAAAAATTCCAGAAGCCAGAGGAAAGATAATAAAGTGGTAAATGATTTAACTTAAGTTAGCAGGAATAAAACTTGTTTTGTATTTTAGAACCCCCAGAAAATCTCAGAAATTTGAACCATCCATTTCCTCTAAAAAGTGGGGCTGAAAACAAGTTGAGTATTCCTATAAAAAGCAGTTAAACCCCAGAACCCTTCCCCAACACCAAGCGGTCAAGGCAACTATACTTCTGTCATCAGAAGGCAAGACAGATTTGTTCTCTGCAGAGGCTAAACCAACGGAACTCTGGAATTGGAGGCACCAAGTAGATCTGAGGGTAAGGACAGTTTACTGAAATGAGGGGAATTAAAATGAAAATTTACATACTGAAAGTGCAAGAACTCATATTAGCTCCCTTCTCCACTTGACTGTTAATTTTCCAATTGGCAGATTCTATCTGTTGAAACCGATCATCCTCACAGAAAAGATCTACAAACACTGGTTATTAGGGACCTGTCCTCCAAGAAAAAGCAGTCAAAGCACTCTCCAATGAAATCCATCCCTCAGCAAGACACACCTGTGCTCAAGAGCTTTTCAATCAGCTTTTAGCTCTTCACTTTTAAACACTGATGGAGGATTAACTCATCACTAAGAGCCTGTGGCAGAAAAGACGAAAGCCAAATAAACAAAACAACCAAATGCTTAGAGAAAACACAGACAGCCCAGGGAGCAAAAGTAAAAAATTCATTGGATTGAAAAGTAAAAATAAGTAAGTCTCTCAAATAAAAATATTAGAAGTTCAGTTCAGCAGATTCAAGGTGTCAAAATAGGAGTTCCACGAAATTAGAACAGAAAATAGAAGACTTGTCAAAGAAATAATTGGACAAAATTTCTCATAAGAGAAGCATGAGACTTTTCCGAAGACACCCTGAGTATCCAGCACATCTTGAAAAAAACGTTTGAATGCTGGGAACAAAGAGATGATTCTAAATGTTCTCAGAGAGCAAAAATTAAGAGTAGGCCACCTACAAGACATGAGAAGTCAGTATGGTAACCAGTCTTCGTAACAGCAACAATGGAATCAAGAAGCAATGGAGCAATATATATGTGTCTTTAATATTTAGAGGAAAGAATCATTTCCCAAAATCTCAAAAAAATGTCCTCCTATGTTCTCCTTCTCAAAAAGTCACTAGACTATGTGCACAATAAGAATAAATGAAGAGAGAGGAAGACTAGGAAACCAGGAGAAGAGAATTCAACAGAGGGGACAGGGAAATACAACCCCAGGTTGATAACGAAGGGAGATGCAGGACAAAGGTCACAGGAACAAACAGTTTAAACTGGAGCAAGATGACAGGGGTCTTTTTTACTTTTTCATTCATTATCTTTCTCATTGTTTTCTTTATCACTATAATCACATGTCACTAGTGGTAGTACATAGAAAACCAAACAACAAACAAATAAATATAATTATTATTAACTATTAAGAAAAGAAATAATAGTTTCTCATGAAAGACATACTATCCTGAATAATACAAAAATTCATACAGTGTAATACCACTTCTCGGGCAACAATTCTAAGAGATAACTGAAAATAAAACTTATCCAGCACCATGCTAACTTTAAAAAGTTATGTATCTAGAGCAGACATTTACATTTTCCATATACTTTACATTTGTGCTCCTAACACACACACACAAATATTTTTCAATACCTTTTTCAACCCATGGATATATAGGTAGATGTTTAGCCTATACCCCATACAGGCAGGTAGAGCATGACTGCTAAGATGATACCAAGTAACTCTAAAACCATCTGATTTGAATTTCAAATGATGGGCCCACAGTTCTGGTATTGCAGAGTGTAGTAAAGAGTCATATCACTCTGGCCCTCATTTCAAACTTCTTAATTACTTAACCTCCTACAATATATGGATTTCTTTTTGATTTTGCACTTATGATTGAAACACAGTCGTTTCCCCTTGCCTTCATTCTGAGGTCAGAGAGGAATTTTATGCTTTAACTACCTTATTTTACCAACCATCTTCAATAACTCTCCCCTTATCCTCCTGCAATAACCTTCACCATATTCGAGTCCTTTACATTCTACTTCAGTTTTCTATTACTTTACTTAGTAATATAAATTTTTAAATAATCTAAATTAGTGTTTTAAAATTTTAGTAATCTAAAAATAGCTGTTAGAGGGAGCAATTGAGATCTTGCTCCCCAGTGTATATCATCAGTTCAGCTCAAATAAACTCTTATAAAAATTCTCTAAAAATAAAAATCTATTAGTCTCAACATTCCTAATATAAAAAATAAAATAATTTGTGTTTCTCCTACGAGTATGCCACATTTTTATTCCTATCACTGATTTGGTATTAAATCTATACATAGGGCATTATCCTGTGACTATCAACAAAGTTTTCAAATTTAAAAATTTTTATTTGCAAAATAATTAGCTGGCCATATTTTTCCCTCTAAAGGGTTCTACTGACACCCAAGGCTAACATTATGTTGCTTCCTCTTCTTTACCGCATTCTTAAAAGTGACAATTAGAAAAATATTTATAAACACACATATTACTGAATCATGTCCTGAGTTTTATAGATTGTAAAACATCTTTAAATTCTACAACTTGTAAGAAGAAAAAAAAATAAGCTAAAGAATTTCTTGATCAACCAGTTTTAAATAAATTGCACTCTATAGTCAAAAAGCAAAATAGCAGTGACATTTTTATTTACACTCAACCTTTCATCTAAGAACATGTAATCTGTAAGAGTGACTATTACCCCAGGTTTAGCACCAAGGCATAGAATTAGGGACTGAACTGAGGTGAACTCTGGAGGTTATCTAATCTAGCTTCTATCCCTAAGAATTACTGCATTTTAACAATCCAAGAGATATGTCCATCTTCTCTG
>PVJL010008049.1:46812-71011 GCA_004026885.1 Lyroderma lyra
GTTTATCCAGTTGTGGTTATAAAACCACCACAAAAATAAGTAGATGAGGAAAAAGGACATTTTGATAAGCATTTCCAATACCTAGTCAACTATTCACCTATATCAAGCAATTATTTCGAAAGTAATCTCATATAACAAAATAATTTACACCTACCTTGATTTCATAATAAATATTTCTCATTAGTAAGAAAAGTAATTTTTATTAGATATGTATTTATGGTATCTAAAGATAAGAATGGTAAATATTTACTGGGAACACTCTGGATGCCAGGCATTGTACCCCATGCATAATACGATACTGAATCCTCACATCAATTCAATGAAGTAGGCACTATCATTATCTCCAGTTTCTAGATGAAGTAATCAAGGATAAGAGAAGGTAAGCTGCCTAAGATCTCAAAGATGTTAATGATGAAACAAGGATTAAAAGCTTTTAAATGTTAGTTATTATCATTATTATTACTGGGCTGCTTTAAGATTGGTTGAAAAATCTTTATCTGTAAAAAAGAGTTTTCTTCAAATTTCTATTAGTTCCTCTCTATTTTTTAATATAAAAGATGATCTGGAAGACACCTTTTTTAATATAAAAGATGATCTGGAAGATCTAAAACACGTGTACTTATATAACAAAGAATACTTTAAAATTTGTTTTTCTAAGGTTTGTTTGACTGTTATATGATTATACTTAGGCCAATCAGATTTGCTTTTAAAAATGTACATGGATACTTTAATCTGAATCTTAGTTATTCCAGACTTAATTCTTTCAAGAAACAGGGATGCTCCTAGGTCTTATCACTACTCTAAGTAGAAAGGTAGAGATTTGAGTTTTAAAGATAGTTCAATTGGCTTCGATTTAAATATCTTATGTAATATTGTACCAACTAGAATGCTTCCTCAAATGTCAGCCTAACTTTTACTAGGTAAATGGCCATTTATATTAGCCAAATAATTTCCTGAAATATTGTTGCCTTACTAAGGTAACTTATGTTGTTAGTACAATAAGCATGCTTCTTAACAGATGAAGTTTTGCATTCTATATAATGCCTTATTAATAGTTCAATATATTAATTGACATGGATATTTAGAAGGAAAAAATAACACATTTCAAAAGCCATCAAAACTTTAAAATTTAATTTATACTTCAATATTTAATACAAAGGTACCTTTTTCATTGTTTCATTTCCCACTGTAATTTCATGCCCATCTTGCCCCATGCCATTCTTAAAGAACAGAATTCGGACTGAAGTCGCCACAGTAAGTTTCTTCATTCTAACAGAAAGAACAGGCTTGGTTTTCCGTCTCTTAACATCAGTAGGAAGCATCAGCCCATTCACTGTCCAAGTTACTTTCTTCATTAATAACAGATGGTCTAGAAGAGAATTTTTTTTTTAAGTCAAGTCAATATTTGGCTTCAAAATTAAAAATGGACACATCATGCTCCCCCCTCCCCCACTACCTATATCATATACACTGGCCAGTCTCCATTTAGACGCTGGTTTTCTGAAATGCTACCACCAGCTTCCCACTAACCGTGACATAAGCTGTAGCAAGCTGTCTGCTCTGATAGCCTGCATAAATCATCATTTCTGAAGGGAACAGATGTTCAGGGTATGAAAGAGTAATACCACAATTTAGTCCTAATTAAAATTCACCTTAGCATGCCTCTATCACTGATCAGATGCACTGGGCAGAAAGGGACCATTGAAAGGGTCCAAGGTCCTTTGCTTACGATAAAACAACATGGCTCTTGAACTTTTGTATTCTATAGGGTTGGGAAACCACTTTTTCTCTTTAATATGATTTATTATCCAAGTCGCTTTAAAAATGATGACCTCCAAATAGTAACCTTATACATAATTCTTCTCCAGTGACCAGAATGAAGGTGGCTTATAGGACATTTTTGGTGAGAGAGTCAAACTATTTAACTAAAAATGAAAACCACTTTTGCATTAACAGTTTACTTTGCTATTTTAAAAGATAAATGCAGGAATTTACATTTCAAAACTCCCACTAATATTAATATGAGTGCAATTAAATTACCATGTATGACTGAAAATGTAAGGATAAGAACTGAAGTGTAGTATATTGTATACGAAGTTGTTGTCAGTATTCCTTTCATTTTAAGAGGCTCCATTTCATAAATAAATAATTTGTACCTGTTATTTACTTTATTTGTGCATTCAGTTTATTTATATTTTCTGTTCACATAAATACAAAAATAGAAATCCTCCCTCATCTATTCTTTATTCATCCTAATGAGAGAAATAAAATTTTATTTTCATGCAAGTGAAAATAGCTGCATTTGTTTGTCCAAATTTTTAAATAACTCATCTCTATTAGAACTTGCCTTGAAAGCAGGCTGGCCTCTATTCTCTGGCCTCTATTACCTAGAAATGGTACTTCACATTAAATCTACTAGCATTGTTACAAAACATGAGCCAGAGGTTGTGAATAATCTTCAAGTCCCATACTGGCTACCTTAAATGTTCTAAAAAACAAAAACACTCGTCTTTTTTTTGCTATCTTGATATCTCTCTCCATCTCTCTTTCTCTCTCTCATTCACACACACACACACACACACACACATGCATACATACATGCAAAAATGAGCAAAACTTGCAGAATAAATTAAACTAGATTACAGATTTGTTTAAATCTTCAAAAAGAGAAGAAGGATTTTTACAAATTTTAGTTACTGAATTTTGTCATTTTGTAATCTAAAATTTATAGGAATTAGAATTAGAAATATATGCTGGAAGTTAATGAGTTCACACATGCCCCAAAGAATTGGAAACAGGTACTCGAATAAATACATGTACACACATGTGCGTAACAGCACTATTCACGACAGCCAAAAGGTAGAAACCAAATATTCATCAATAGATGAATGGATAAACAAATTCTGGTATACACATACATGAAATATTATTTAGCAATAAAAAGACTGATACATGTTACAATGTGTATGAACCTCAAACCATGCTAAATGAAAGAAGTTAGACATAAAAGGTAATATAGGATATGACTCCTTCTATATAAAATATCTAGAACATATAATCCATAGAAACAGAATGCAGACTGATGGTTGCCAGAAGCTGGGAGGAGGACAGAATGGGAAGAAATGTAATAGGCAAGGAGCTGTGTGCTGGAATGATGGAAACATTTTGGAATTATGTAGAGGTGGTGCTTGTACAACATTAGGAATGCCACTAAATTATTCACTTTAAAATTATTAATTTTATGTTATGGGTATTTCATCACAATAAATAAATAAAGGAGGAAGAGGATGGAGAAGATAAATGGTTAGTATCTCTCTGAAAATAAAAAAAAAAAATCTCTCACTTGGGGGAAAAAGTTTAAAAATTCTTATAGTTTGATAGGAATTTAATCACAATCTGGATACCTTCTCCCCACCAGCAGCTTTGCATAGTGGAAAGTTTATAAATCTTCAAACCAGGTTTGAATTTCAGCTCCATTACTTAATGACCCTAGATGAGCTATCCCTCCCCACATCTCTGATTTCTATCTACAAAGAATCTAGTGGGCACCACTCAACCACCTGATGAGGATTAAGCAGTTTATATGTTAAAGTACCTACACATTGATGTTACTCCATAAATGGCTTCTTCCCCCACACCCCTGAAATCCTATGCTTATTATGGAGCATTAGAGTATATTAATCATTACATTAATAGGGTCCAACAAGAAAAACAGAATCCACTCAGAGCACTTGAGCAGAGCAGACTGACTGCAAAGAACTGGTTATGTAAGTGATGGGAAAGACCAAGAAGCAACTAAAGGATAGTGAGGCAACCCTGACATTAGCAACAGCAAGAAACCAAGGCCAGTGGGAAGAAGTGTTACAGATGTTCTGATATAGAAAATCTTATCAATAAAGGATTTTTTTCCCCTTTGATTAGTTAGAATAGAGCCAGGATTAAGGTGAGGCAAGTGAAGGGCCAAGGATGCAAAATTTAAGGATGCACACTCAGGGAGATGCGAGTACACAACCCTCAGAGCGAGAGCCCTCTTAAATACTGCCCTATAGGTGCTTCACTCTCTCACAGTAATTCTTAAAAGCATCATTCCTTTCCATTTCTGGCTAGTCCCACTTGCCCATTTCTCTGTCACCGTACTATCAGCTATAAGAACCTCCAAATTGTATTTGATCTTCCTCCATTACATCAGGCATACAATACTCCAATGACAGCTGAATTTTCCTAAAATACCAATTTTATCATTGCCTGAAAGGAAAGTTATTGGAGCTAGCTTTTGAAGTTTTCCACTAGTCAGTCAGTCTGTCTGTCTGTCAAGCAGTCAATAAACACTTATTTGAGCTCATTCTATGTGCCAGACCCTGTGCATGAAATATGAAAAACACAGTCCTTTTCCTTAAACTTATGTCTAACAGGAGATCTGTCAGCAATCTGACACTACACAAACTTCCTGATTTTATCTTACCCTAGTTTAAAGCCTACCTAAGCTGATCTGCGGAGTACAGCAAATTCATTTTTAACCCCATCTTTCATCTATTCAGACTGAAGTCCTTCTCAAAATACAGTGTAAGATCTTCTTTTATTGTTCCAGCCCTCAAATGACCTGAATCTCCCTGAATCCTTAGAACACTTGCAGCCCATCCCACTCATCAATACATTTCCTTATTCAATAATGTTAGAGAATCTACCATCTGCTAGGTGCTAAGGAAAGAGCATAAACTATCTGGAATTATTATGTAAATGTTTTATAAGTATATATTCTACTTCTGCTTTCACACTTAAACTCTCAGAAAGTAGGAATCAAGCCTGTGTTTATCACACTGTTCCAGGGTAAACAAGTTCACTACTCACGGTACAGTTACTAGATGTTAATGCTTCCTGTGCATTTTAATGTCGAATTAATAGCAACTTAATTTTTTCACTTTCCATAATATACTAATTGTTTAAAATAAACTTCATTGCTTATGTATATAGTTACTATCTTCATTCCCTACCTTTCCTCATTAGAAACTTACATATGATTGATCTACCGCCACCTTGATGTTTACTGACCACGGCAATGGCATAACACTTCTCCAAGGAAGAAGAAAACTTGCCAAGGAGAACTTCTTGGCAAGTGAAGGTCTAGGAATGGAGCAGGCTGGAATGAGCTCAAAGTATATGTAAGGCAAATTCTTCTATATCTCTCAAGACTCCATTGGGGGACCATCTCCCCTAGGAAGCACACTGCAGCTTGGACACCCTCCTTTCTGTCTTTGTGAAGGTGTCTACCACTGAACTTACCCCACTTTACCATCACTGTATGCAAACCTGGCTAAACACATAAAGCTTACCTGGTACATGGAGTAGTCAGGTACTCAGTAAGGGCTGAATGAATCAGTAAAGCTGAATTTTGTTCCAGTAAAACTTATTCCAATAAAAGGACTATATTTATAATTCCATTAGCTGAAAACATCTAATAACACTTTACTAACTTAAAAAATATGCAGCTGCAACTAAAAATAGATTACATTTCTCAAGTTCCAAATACGTTTTCTAGAAGAATTCTAGATGGACCTAGGAAAACAACATAATAAAGTAAATATTAAAACAATTTTTAAAATATTAACAACACAAATTATATATATAATAGTTTTTTAAAAAGGCACTCCTATTTTCCAGATCTTTTTTGATACTGATAAACATGGAAAGACTATTGGAAATATGTAAAACTTTTCTTTACAATTTTTTACATAAAGATTTTAAAACCAAGCTAGAAAGCAGACTAATAAAATAATACTAATAATGATGAACATGTATTAACAATATACTAGACAGGCAGCATAGCCTAGTGTTTAAGAACAGAGGCTATGAAGCCAAACTTTCTGAACTTGAATCTTAACTTCACCTTTTCATATATCTATAACCTTCAAAAATTAAGTCAATCTCATTAGCCTTAGATTTCTTATCTGAGAAGCAGGAACAATAATAGTAACTTTCGTATCTTTGTATAGATGAAAGGAATTTCTACAAATAAAATACTTATGTGCAAATACGAAACAGTAAATGTTGGTGATATTATTATATTCATAATTTTCATCAAGAACTTAGCATATAGAAAGCAGCGTGTTAAGTGCTTTAGATACACTGACCCCCTTTTATTCTCACAACCTTAAGAATTAGGTAATATTATCATTTCCATCTTGTAGAATAGGAAAACGAGATCTGGAGAAATTAATCAATTAGATTTGTATCATCCATTATGTGAATCAGAGATAAGACTTGGGCTGAATAACTCCAGAGCCTACTTTCTTAACAATGACACAGTACAATCCCTCATGTGCTTAAAAAGTAACAGTAAACTTTCTCTAATTTAGAATGACTGGATAGTTAATGCTTCTTCATACATTCCCACGTTCCACCTTAGTCCCACCTTAGCACCACTAAAAAAATAGTAGCTTTAGTGCCTATATTTTGGTCAAAATGCCCTTATGAAAACTACTGTGACTCTGTTTACAAATTTATGTGTCTTTGGTCAATCACAATAGTCTGATGCAGTAGAATAAGGTTTCTCAATCTTGGCAAGTATTGGCATTATTTAGTTCTTTGTTGCAGGGCTGTCCTGTACATTGTAGAATATTCACCAGCATCCCTGGCCTCTACCCACTAGATGCCAGTAGCATTTCCCCAGATGGGACAACCAGAAAGGTCTCCACACATGGCTGAATGTTCTCCAAGAGTCAAAATTATCCCCAGTGGGGAATCACTGCAGTGAAGGAGTTTGAGGCAAGCCCCTCTGCAGAGGTGCAGGGAGCTGAGATAAGCTGTTGACACAGGCAAAACCACGCTCTTTTCTAACTCCAAACTTTGATCCAACCTTTCTCTCTGCCTCTTTGCTGAACTCTTTTTCCTCCTTCTCCACTCAGTGCCACCTCTCCAGGAATCTCCTTTTGACCTATTCCTCTTCAGGCTTCACAGCTTCATCTTTGTGCCTCTCTCTCTCTCTCTCTCTCTCTCTTTTTTTTTACCTTCTTTGTTTTCTTGTATATGTGTCCCTGTTGGACTGTGAGCATTTCACAGGCACAGAATGTGCTTTCATCTGTGTGCCTCCATTATCTGGTACACTGTAAACAAACATGCTTATTTGATGGCTGACAAAATAATGAAAGCTGATCATACATTTTTCAATACCAGCATTTGTTCCCACTGTATAGCCAGCACCTAAAACAGTGTTTGCCACGGAGCAGATGCTCAATAAATATTTGTAGAATATTTGTCAAGCATGTCAGATGAGAGCATGACTATTATTTCATTAGTTAGATATTAGGTAACATTTTAATTATGTAGATATTAACTTAAGTTTTCTCTGTATTTTGAAAAAAGATTACCTTATTATACTCATGATTAATTAGCTTGTTCATTACCATGTCCCCCATTAAATTTACTCAGAAAGTCAGAGTAAGTATCATGGAGGACAGCTCAGGATAGGAAGCAGCAGTAAATCCTAGGCTTAGTGTATTACTATGCACTGGCTTCAGAACTATAAAACTTTGGGTTAAAAGACAAACAAAAAAAACCTTCTAAAAGTATTGACTCCAACCACCCATTTCATTTACTCAGTGATTCATTTAACAAACACGCACTGAGTACCTACCACATGCTCCCTGCTAGTGACACTATACAGAGAGAACCTCAAAGAGGTCTTGGTCTTTGGGGGAAGAAGAAAGGAAAATGTACAATATGACATGTGCTAAATCATAAGGGTGCATAGGGTACTGGAGGAGCACAGAGTAGGGCACCTGCCACAGCATATGGTGGCAAAGAAAGTCTCCCAGAGGAAGAACATGAGGTAGGATTTGAAGGATACATGGAGTGGGTAAAAGAGAGAGCATAATCCCAGTGGAGGAAAAAATATAGGTGAAGGTCCAGAATCATGCAACATTATAATAGACCATTGGGAGAAGACTAAACACAGTGATGGAACAAGAAAGATGGGAAGCAGCCAGATCAAAGCCTTGTGCCCAAAGCTGAGAAGTCCCTTACCACTCCATCTTTTGGATGGTTTTGAGACCATTGGAAAAATCTTTCTTACATTTTGGCAAAATCCATTTCTTCATGAAACAAAGTCATTGGGCTATGAGGATAAGGACAGCTCTATGTGTAGGGCATGGGCCTCCTGTACGAGAACCACCTGGACGACCAGGAAATCCTCATCTTCAGCAATGCCAGGTGACTCTTCTGTTACAGCTCTAGGGACAAGTGCCTTCATACGAAGACATGTGGTTGAGGACTGATGGCCTGGTCAGCACTATTACATCTGGAGGTGATCAGAAAAACAGAATCGAATTCTTCCATGCCAGTACAGAGAACCTAAGGATGAAGACCTGAGTAGGTTTTGGCCTTGGCAAGGAACAGGATTAATCTCAGATGCTGGGAGCAGATAGAGTAAAGAGTAATCAAATGACGAGGAGAATGTAGGATATGTGGGGCCAAGAGGTAGGCTGAGTATTAAAATAAGAAACTTAGTGCCATCTAAACTCACTTGGAACTTACAGGAAAATATGCTAGCCAGAGCTAATAAATGCTTTGTACACCTCTGTCTTTCCTTAACCTTCTCCTCTCAACACCCTGGCATCTCTTCCCACCCCCCACCCCAACCAGGACTGAGGCTATCTTGTACCTTTGTAAGAATTAGAAAACAGCCTCCCCACCTACCTCCCATGGTGAAATTAGAAAAGGGTACGTCTAGCTCCACAGTCCCTCAGCAATACACAACAATGAGCAGTGTCCTGAACCTCCCAAAGGTTACAGGATGTCCTCTTTCTTCCTGACTTTCTATAATAGTTAATAAGTACCTACTATATGCAAAGAACTATAAGAAATACAAAAGGAAGTATTAAAAGAAGAAGACAGCCACTACCACCACAAGAAAAAAAAAAGAAAAAAGATTAAGGAGAGAGAATAGGCAAGAAAGGGCATTCCTGAGAGGATGTGAGAAGATTGAAAATCTCAGATCTATGGATTCCTGGAAAAATCATTTATCCCAAGCACTCCACTTCTGACCATTGTCTGCTCTCAGACAATCATTAGCATAACCATTAGCCTCTCTGCAATGTAATTATTCTTGGGCTGGCTTTCTCTGGCCCCTTGCCAAAGGGGAACATTCACAAACCTACATATGAATTTGAAGTAGGAAATTTTTAATATATTCCTTCTAAATGTCTACCCACTGTTTGCAACTAAGCAGGCTGATCTAATAAGTCCTTTTCTCTCCCTTCATCATCACCTACTTGGGATATGGAAGGTTCACCACAATACCTATTTCATTTGGCCCTTCATTCATTCATTGAATTGCATTTATTGAGCATCTATTAAGTGCTGAAAAATGATGGTGAATAGGCAGCCATGGTTTCTTTCCTACTCGAACTTGGTCTAGAGGGAACAATATACTTTTACTTCACCAGCAATTACAAATGTGATTACAAAAGGGGACACTGAGAATGCAATGGGAGTTTATCCAAACCAGTGGGAACTTCAACAGAGAGTAGGTCCAATACCTGTGCATGAATTTCAACAATAGGAGCCTCAGAGTTCCTCTTGGAGAATTCGTGAAACTCTACCTTGTTGACAGTACTTTGAGCAAAATCTTTGTCCTTACACACCCTACTGCCAAAGAAGGGGTCCTAGACTCTCACTTTATCACCTTGTCCCCTTCTTTAAATTTGCTAGCCATACCTAGTGGGTTCCCAAGCAATTAGGACCAGATCTATCCCAGTCTTCCCTTCTCAGGCACTTCTCTCTATACAGGAAAGAGTCCGTTGGGTGGGGATGGGATTGGAGCCATATCCCACCTGCTCAGGGACTACCAAGTTCCCTTGACTATCACACACTTACTCTCTCGCAGCACACAGAGAATGTTACACTCCAACCACAGTTTATATTTTATTTGGAAGATTCCAAATTCTACTTTATTTTCATGGTTTTGTTTGTAACCAAATCATGAAAAAGATAAAGCACTTTCTAACCTGCTTCTGTGTTAAAAGGTCTATCACAATACCATTGCTTCAAAAAGGATAAGGACCTACCTCAGTCTACTTCAAAAAAAACCACCAACACTTGTTCATAAAATTAAAAAGTCAGGGTGTTCCCTGCAATGTAATTTTCCATTTACATATTTTGGGTCCTACCCGACCCCAAAATCTTGCCTTCTTCTGTCACCTGAATAAATGCATCCAACATGAGCTTATTAAAAATATTCTTTTTGAAAGCATATTTTCTTACAGTTGGGCAATAAGATTGAAAACACATTAATGCTGACTGTCAAGTAGGTATAGCTAAGGACATTAAATATGAACAAGCACATCATTTCATGAGGCAAGATGAATTTATAAAATATAAATGCTCTGACAGTAAGAAAATATACTGCTATATTCAATTATATCATCTGCTCAAAACACAATTGCTTCTATGTTTGGTAAATAGAGTAAATCCAGGTCACATTCCTGCATTCAACTGAGTTTCCAGTCACTTCCCTTTTCTCTAAATACTACTTGTGTTCTTTGTTTCTGCATGTTCTTAAGTGTCATCATTTATTGCTAAAGGCGTGATGGCTATACTTAACTAATAATGACAGTGGTTGTCATTAGATTTCAACTCAATAACACTAGTCTGACATATCATCTGAAGTATGTCTTCAATTTAAATTTGATTAAAATTACAAACATCCCATCTATTGTGTCAATCAAAATGTAATCCTTTCCCTGAACTTTTCTATGAACTTTCTTGAAATAAGTTATGGCAGCTTAAAGTTAAGGCTAGCCTTGGGTCATAAACATATTTTAAAATATGACTCTCGGAACAGAGCAGAGCAAGGCCACTTGGGCCTCTTTTTTATAAAAGGAGTTGATCTTTACTTACACCACAGAAAAAGTTCTCAAGCCAAAGAGTACAAAATAGTGAGAGTTCAAAGGTTCTAATTCAGTTTCCCTTATCATGTTGTATACACAAGTGTTTAGCAGGTGTTTTAATATGATTGGATGTATTTTAAGATCTCAAAATTAGCAAATAACTTTGTTAGTAAAATCAGGTACTTGTGACAGGCTGTATGAAAAGCTGGTGGAAATACAATGTTGTAGAACCTATCATACATGGTAGACTTTTATATATATCATCTTATTTACTCCTCATAATAATGCAATGAGGTACATACTATAAGGCTCAATTTGTGGATGAGGAAACCGAGGCTTAGAGAGACTAAGTGGCTTGCCAAAATTCACACTGGAGTTTGTTTCCCAGGCAGTGATGAAGAAAGTAGAAACAAATGTTGTTGTTGTTTTCCTGAACCAGCCATCTATTCTGAGAAGGCAGGAGTGAAGGCAAGATTCTGATTAATAGCCTTGGGATCTTAATGGTTTTTGTTTGTTTGTTATGGTTTTTGTTTGTTTGTTCGTTTTGGGGGGGTAGTACCCTGGCTGGGAGTCAAACCCTGGCCGCAGCGTTGAGAGCGCTGAAGCCTAGCCACTTACACCATCAGGGAACTCCCAAGTTACATTTATAAAATACTATTCTCAGTGTCCTCTTTAAACTAGGGATTTATAGACATTTAGTATTTTATAATTATATTTATAATTTATTAATAATTTATTCTTTTAGAAAAAAAGACAATATCCAGTAATCCTTTCAGATAGTACTACCTCTATTTTATAATGACATTAAAATGCAGACCAAGCTGTCCAAGGTCATGTAACAGAAACTAGAATCTTGCAAGATCTTCTGACTTCAAGTGCAGTGTTCGTTGCACTAAGTAAAAATGCATTTTTCATGTCTCTCCTAACACATACCTGAAAACTTCAAAAACAAATGGTTTGAAAGCCAAGAATATCTGCAACAGTAACTGTAGAATATATAAATGAATTCTCAGATAAAACAACAAGCAAGGTAGGCAGACAGCTGCCTAACAGATTTAATTTAAAGGTTACTTTAAAGTAGCCTCCTTTTGTTCCCGTGACATTACTTATTCTTATGACACCACCCTTTTTATTTCCTGTGTAACATTTACCATTGTCAATAAATACCCTGTTTAGGTCTTTATACACTTAATTGTCTATTGCTCCTTCCATCTCACTAGAACCTAAGCTGTATGAGACCTCTGTGTTGTTCACACCATGTGCTTAAGGCTTGACGCAATGCCTGGCACACTGTAGAGACTCAATAGATATTTGCTGAGGGAATGATTGTATAAAAATAGATGCTTTCTTTTTAGATATGGCTATGCCTCTTTAGATAAAGAACCATAATTTTTTTTCTTGTCTCTCACACACTCTCTCAGCTTTATTCTGGGATATAATGTCTCTGTCGAGTCTTACCCATGCAGCACACAACTCAAGGTGATAAAGACAATATTCATAACCTCCTAAGTTAATATCCTAGTAAGAATTCAAATTTATCAGAATTATTTGCAGCTATAACAGAAAGAACTTATCCAAATATATTGTGTAATACATGCAGCAAGGTCTAGGGTAGCAGCTCATAATCAAACATATGAATGGGCCAAGAATTCAGATGTTTTTTAATGATTTGATACTTTGACAATATGAGATGTTGCCAGATGCATGTTGTAGACTTTCCTGTCAGCTAAGGACAGTATTTTGGTTTTTGTTTTTTATTTTGGGGTTTTTTTTTGGGGGGGGGTTCTACCTCTTGCAATTATCTTTAGGTCCACATCTATTTAAACAGTAAGGATACTCTACACACTTATGTACAAATTTAAAACTTTCAGCATCAGGAAATACATAAAATGTGTGCCTATACTGTAAGCCTCACTTGTAGAAACAGATAAAATAGGCATGTGCTGTCTCAGAAGAAAATGAGTTTTTTCCTCTATATAATGCCATTTTTTTCTACTTTTGAATATATGCAGCTAAGTGAAAGATAAAATGGACTGACAAATAATCTTGTCCAACAATATGGTAATAGGGAATTTGGGAAAGCTCACTCTAACTCCTGCTATAGCTGCCTGATTGAAGTAGTGGTCACCCTATAGGTGAGTATCAGGGAGATCAATGTTAGCTTTGAAAGGACTAAAGTACCCACTGGTGTCAGCAGCATGGTAACACTGTCTTGAGATTCACCAGCAAGAATAGCAAGGTATGCTGTGATGTGGGTAATGGGTAACTTCTTGAAACTTGTGCTTTTAACCCAACCACTTAAAACTTGACAAATTCAGAAGACATACAATAGAACAAAATAAAATGCATGAACCAGGTTCATTAAACCAATGCATTTTTTGAAGAACAAAATATGACAGAACATTTCATCATTGATGCAGATACAAGAAAATGTGTTATGCTGTTATTTATAATGTGTCTTATGTGTTGTGGAATTGAAATATTTCCAAATCATCAATAATTAAAATGATGAGAATCCATCATTTCACTGACATTCACTTCTACATGAAAAGATGGCCTATTTTAAATATGCTCACACATATTCTTGTCAATCAAGCTGTCACAGCAAATTATTTCATTTTATAGAATCACATGGCAGTTAGCAGAAAACCTCTAGGTTCAGATTTAGATCTTAGGTATAATATCAAGAACTCTTTACATGGATTATTTTTTCTGTGACTGCATCTTCACAATACAGTATACAAAAGATGTAAAATCTTATTCATAACACTCAGTTACACTTCTGGTTAACAAAACTCAGGACTGAAATGAATCACCATAAATGATAACTCTGAAAGCCCAACAGTGGAATAGGATATGTAGGAAAGAATGGAAATATAAAACTAAAAAAGGTTTTAAAACAATCAGAGCTCCATACAATGGAAGTTTGACCTAATAAATTAGGTCCCAACAGTTTTTTTTTTTTCCTCATCTGCTTTAAGGCATTTAAGCAACTGCAGGGCATGAACCATTTCTTATGCTAGGTTTGCACTGCTTACAGCTTCTAGCAGTTGTAAAAAAGCTGAACTTTTATAACCCCCTGAATCTGATTAAAGAATTTTCACTGTGCCACCATTAAGCAGAAGATTCGAAAAACTGCAAATATACACTAAACTGCATGCCCATAAATCTGAAAAATTTTAAATGTCTTTTCAAACAATTCATTAACTACATCTTCACAATTCTAGCAGAATCATTAATAAATTCCAGAATCTCCAAATGCCAGAATTAGAAGACCAAACAAGAGTTGATCTTCATCAACAGTTTTTTATAAAAATATTTCTATTTTTCCCATATACAATTAATCTTTCTGCTTAAGCACTCAACTTCAAAATGTAAGAATTATTCTAATATTGCATTTCAAGAGGGAATGCTTCATTTCAGTCTTGACCTTGGCCCGACCTCCATATAAAAGCTTTGTGTTTCGAGGTATGTGATGAATAGCTCTCCGGCTTTCTATTAAGTCCAGTGCCACCGGTTGTCAACAGTGATGCTCAAAAGCAGTAGTAAAGTAGTTTAAAACATCAGAGACACTCTGAACATATTTTTCTACCTTAGTAAATCTGGAAATAGTTCTAAGTAAGGCAATTTTCACTATCTATGCTGCTTGTCCAATGAATAAGAAAAACTACGTAGACTTACTTGGTCTTCTTGTGTCAGAAATAAAGTAAAATTTCCTTTGGAGGACTCATTTGATTTACATTGCTGACTAGTGTTCTCAGTTTTAAAAATTTGTGACTTATATATGCAGTTTAAGGTCCTTAAAGATCAGAGCTCCTATTCCTACGCCAAGACTACATACACAGTAGATACTTAATAAATACTTATTGGCTTAAATTTAGATTAAATTGGATTTAAAATCAGAGATGAAATAATGATGATAAAGAAATCAGACTTTGAACCCCTTTTTCTCATCTGTCTCTGATCTAGCCTTGTAACTGACATATAGTAGGCTTTCAATGAATGTTTGCTCAATGAATGAAAACAGTATATTAAAATAATGACCAGTTACTTATTCTAATGCTTGTTGATTAATTGTATCTAAAATAGTCGTGCTCATTTAGAAAGAGTAACACCCAATTCTGCCAACTGTTTTACCCTTATTTACCTTTAGAATGTTCAATTTTCCAACACCTGAGAATGCCTCCTTACTCTAAATTTATCTACCACCTTCAAAACTATTCATACATGTTTTATTTTTATGGTACACTCATGACAAGTTGACAAATTATTTACTTATCTATAATAAGACACATACAAGAAAGGTAATTTTAACTTGATTTGAAAAAGTATATGTGACATACATATGAAATACATATATGTATATAACACGCATACATATATGTGAAATCTCCCAAGACCCCCTTAAATGATCTAAATCAAGTTGTACATATACATTATCACATATATTTACACACACATATACATACATGTAATATTTATCTGCATTTATATTCTGAATGTAAGTTTGATCTATGAGCTTAACTTAACTGAGTGGGTTTTTCCCATTTTACTTATCCTAAGTCTTTTTAATGGACATGTGATATGCTAGTCTGTGTCCAAGCTCACCTACAATTTCTTTTCTCAAAAGACAAGGCACATCTGCCACCTGCTCTATTCCGTGTCCCAGCAACAACTGTCGAGCAGCATAAAGATTGATTATCAGTCAAAAACCATTGCACAACACCAGATTTTGGTGGGTTAAGCTTGCTGATCCAGCAAGAGATGGTGTGAAATTTTCAGGAGTGTGTGCCAACATTTTGGTGCTAAAAGAACAGCAGTGCATGTCACAGTGAAACACAGCCAAAGATATGCAGACAAAGCAGAGAAGTTTTTTGTTCTGGACTTGGCTTTAAAAAGGATAAAAGAGAAAACAAAAAGTAGGAGGAAATTAGTTTGTACATTTAAAAATCATTCACCAAGCTGAGTCATGTGTGTAACATTCTTATTTTTGGCATACAGGTCCAGGAAATCTTCAGAGAAGCTTAGCTGTAAATAATTTTTATATATCTCTTCCACAATACCATTATCATATGAAAGGCAAGTATTTCTTACTAATAAAATTAATCAAGGATCTTAAGAAAGCACTCATTCCTTAAATACCTGAATATAAAAAAAGACACAGAAACATTTACCCAAAAAGATTCATGCTTACATACAAGCAGATCATTCAATGAATACAAAATAAAGGTAGCCATATTTAAAGTTAAAGCAAAATTTGAAAAATATATAGGTCTATATAATTTTTCCTGAGGATTGTAGCAACAAGTTTCTTTATAAGGACAAAATTATCTTCAACTTTCTATTGAATTCAAGAAATTATCTATCTCCTGATGATCAATCATCAAAGAGATAGAAATTATAGTATTATTTTATATAATAACATCAATAGAGAAAGAATTTTCATCACCTCATCTGTAAGGAACTCCAGAATTACTTTTCTTCTACTTGTGCAATTACTGCCTAGACTTGCCTTTGGTTTACCAGCTTTATAGCAGTTGCAAGAAAAAAAAGTACTTCTAATGAAGTATAAAAAGCATATGTGAGTACAGAACTTAGATACACTGAATATGTTTGGCATAGTTCATGTCATTTAAATGTGATTACCATATATAGGACTTGACAACAGACTCTGGGCATGACATGTTTAGAATAATATTCATAGATATTTTCATTTCACTATTAAAATATATTCTTTATCAGTAAAGAAAAATGTCTTTTATTTTAGAAAATCTCCACATTTCTGAAATGTTAGAAACAATGCACTTTGAAAAAAGATCTTACCTGGACATATGTCTAAATTTTATATATTTATGTATATATTTTAAATATAATTCACATTATTTATATTATATACATAAATATATATACATTTCAAGGATAAAAATGTCAAGCTGCAGCATTTACCGCATGAAAAATGTTATTAGGAAAAATTACATGTATCTAAGAATTATATGTTCATTACTAGCTACATTTTCATATTATGCTAATGTCGTCTGAAAAAAGACCAATCATGTAAATGAATAAATGATACTTGAAACTTTGAACTATTTTCTGAGAGAGTAAGTCTAATGAATTATATCTGTTGGATGTCACAGAAACTAAACAGTAAATTCAATAATCTCTGATTTAATTTATTATATTTTCACCATTTAACCTCCTGCAGGCTCCCTAATGTCTATTCAGATCTATATTAAATTAAGCACCAATGCTAATGAAGGGCAATAAATGTGGCTGTCAGTGGATTTTTCTTTCATTAAGCACATTATCCTCTTACTGAGCTGTAAATGCGTAAACATTAGTTTTGTTAAACCATGCAAAAAAGACAGGATGAAAATCATTTTTTAATTGCACTCCTTAAGGAATTTGCTATATGTGAGGGTAGGGTTGTTTTTTTTTCCTGTTTTACCTTTAATCTTTTTGAATGGATCTATAAAGGGCTCTCCCATTGAAATATAAACCTCGGCTTCAAGGGATATATCTTCAGATTTGAGGGCTTCAGTGCCGTCTGCCAAGAACACTCGTCGTGCAGCCATGTTCAGCTTCAGCTTTTCTGTGCACTCCTCCAGCAACTAGAAGAAAGCAAGAGGTAAGAGAAAGTGATTTATAACAAAGAAAGTAAGACATTTCCATGAAACAAAAGGTGCTACCAATCAAAACAGAAACTCACTGCATCACTTGCCTGCGTTAAGTAACTTGAGTAACTCCACAAACGGAGTTATTTTCTAGCAGTTGAAAATATACAAATAAAAGTTCATCACAGCACTGAGAATATCTAATGATTGTTTAGTTTTAGTCCTTAAATGTTCTGTCAGTTTAATAACTCTACAGATATAAAGCCATTGTATCTGTTTAATTAAATATACTACTTACATACTGATAAAAAAGGAAAGGAATGAAATGCCTGTGAGTTCCATGTATATGTAAGCAATGTACAGATTGATATTACTAAAAAGAAAATGTTAACATAGTAATTTTCATCTTTCACATCTCATATTATAAAGAGAATAAGAGAAAAAATAAAGCACTGAAAACTTTTCAAAACCAGTTACCAAGGAGATGGTTGATACAGTAACTTTGGCAAAGACTGTTCTAGATCCATTTTTGTAAGCTGTTACTCTAATCACTCTGGGTTGAAGTTTGTGTCTTTGAGACAATCTATGCCAGTTCTGGGCCAACTGAAATTTTAAAGAAGAAAACTCTGCAACTCTGAAGAAAAGAAAACACACAAAAATTGGGGTGTGTTAATTAGTAAAACCATTTTAAAAGATATTGTTCTATATTTTTTACAGATATAAGCCCTACTGATTGTTCCTAAGTATACTTTAAAGAAACTTTTTATAGAATATGATTTGTCTATTTCAACTTAAAACACTTAATACAGGATAAGTTTGCCAAAACTATTAATGTAAAACACATATCTCCAAATAAATCATTTTACTACTTTACTTATAAACATTATAATACTCATTTTAAAATTATATTTATATTTAAAATTATATTTAAAATTATATATATTAATTATGTTCTAATAGAAAGCAAACAAATAGTAATATGGTCTCAACATCATGAAATAGTAAATGGTGAAGATTTTCCCTTAAGCTTTAATGTTTATCAAAGCTCTTTCATTTTTTAAAAATATTTGAAATTCAAGAGAGTATTACTAAAATTTTTATTCTAAAGTTAATTGTAATTGCTTTTATTTCAAATCATTTGGGAACAGTAAGAGAAGATTTCTAAGTTTTGTCTTCAGCCAAAATCAGTGTGAATCCTCATTGTGAAGTACATGGTAAACAATGAACATGTCAAATTATTTTACTTCAGAGTACTCTAATTAACCCAATTAATTTTTAATGCCAGAGGAACAAAGTAAATATTTTAAAATAAATGCTTTAGGGTAATTAAAATCACAATATATCCACCTATTCAAATATATGAAAATAATGGGAGTATCAATTCCTTGGTCTGATTTTTGTTTTATGAACATGTATTCTATCCATAAACTCTTAGGTTAAAAATTTATAACAATCGTGATGTGAAAACACACAAAATAGTTTTATATTAAGTTCAGTTCTATTTTATATCAAAATATTGATTAAATGCCAAAAATACACATTTCTATTTTTAAACCAGTATCTGATAAGCAAAGATATTTCATGGTCCTAACCCAATTCTGCTTCAAATATTTGAGTTTCATATTATTCGGGTTGAAGTATATTTCATGCTTTCCACCGTATAATTAGCAAGATCCTACTCTGGTTCTTTCAAATAAAAAAATAAACAAAACAGAAATAAAACCCTAGAGATAGAGATGTGTTACATTTAAATGTCTGAAATAGTCAACAGAATCATTATAAATTCTGCTCAAGGAAAAAGCTTCAACAGTCGGTTAAAAAGAACAGAGAACAGCTTTGATTACTTACCTCAATTGACCCACCGGAGCACTGACAGGTCTGTTTCTCTTGGATGCTGATATAAAACAAGAATTGTTTTTACTGTTTGAATTGTAGCTATCTGGGTCTGATATTTCATTGTGACTATGATCTGATGTTGTTTGAAGTGTGGAGCAATCTTGAAGTCCTGACCCTTCTGATATTGCCGCTGAATGCAAAAGTCTGTTGGGGCCAAACTGAGGCTGCAAATAATCTTCAGTAGTTTTAATAACTGCTTTTGCCTGAGATGACATAAACTCCCTAGAAGAAACAATGCATGGAAGAATACAGTGAATTGATTTGTAATCACTTATTTAACAACTACCACATAATAACTATTTTTGTGCTATGTGTCTAGTCAAAGTACCACATACATATTTAGCCATTATTTTATTTAATCCTTATACTATCCCTTACAAGTGGGTTGTATGTTTACCCCCATTTTACAGATTTAAGAAAATGGGGCTCAGGCTAATTAACTTGCCCAAGTTTAAATAATCAATAACGTGACAGAATGGAAAATTGAACCCAAGGCCTGTCCTAAAATAAAACCCACATTCATAACCTTTAAATTTAATTACTTTCTTATAGAAGAAAGCTGTGTAATGCTTGAAACAATGTAAGTAAAATTTTTAAATTCTTAGACTCATTTATTAAATGCTACCACTCTGCTAAGTATTAGGAAATACAAAAGTTAAAGAGATGTGGCCCCTACCCTTGAGAAACTTGCAAACTAACGCCAAATAAAGAGAGAATACATGTTAAATAAACTGCTTAGAACTATGAGTGTCTATTAACTTTAAATGAAAAACAGAATTTCTTGATGGCAAACTTTTGTAAGCTGGAATACATTTAGTAAAGTCTTCACAACAGACCTGAGATTAGGGTGACTAACTCATCCTGGTTTGCTCAGGACTGTCCTAGCTTTGGCACTGAGTCAACACCCTGGGGGTTTCAGGTGATAACAGCTTATTACCAGGATGCAGAAAGTTAAGAAAGAAAGTAAAACAACTCCTAGAGGACACAAAGAGAGCCCATTCATTGCTCTCCAAGATATACTAGTGACTTAAGAACAACATTAGTAGACTGCCAGTTTTTGACTGAGCAATCTCATCTCTCCTGTGTCTGCTTCCTCTTCCTGTATCATTTCCTTCCCTACCTCTATCCTCCTTCTGACTCCTCACGGCTTCTGCTAACTTCCTCTACGCTTCTCCCCATTTCTGTACCACATTACTTTCTACTGTCTCTCTCTGTATAATTCACACTCCATTCCCCTAGTTCAATTTCATCACTACCCAGTATAGGACACTCCTGTAGGGTAGAACTCTCAAGCTAGGTGACTTCATATGTCACTGGCAAGACTGTGATGGGAAAGTACCCATCATTGGCCCCCCAAAATCCTATGGATAGGACAACAGGATAATAAGGTACAGAGGAGTAAGCGTAAGATAGGATCTCAGGTGCCTCCCAAAGGAGAAAAACATAATTAGCAGGGACTTGCATGGCCTAACTAATACACTGAAATAAGCAGAGACACTATCTACTGATTGACTGAATAAGTACTTACTAAAATTCATCACACAATTTAAACTACTACCAAATGCTTTTAAATTTAACAACAACTCAAAGGTTATTCTGATTCTTCTGATTATTTCAATATTAGTCATTCATTTCTAATCATAGATAAACAGAAGAATGTAATATTACAATTATAAGCCCAATCTTGAACCATCTGGCCCAATAGTTTGTTGTCAGTGGTCAGTGTTGGCCCAAAGAGATGTAGGTTGCAAGGTAGGGCTGTCTGTCCTTACTGCCAACCTTTAGGGTGAGCAAATAACTGCCAGCAGGATAATCTCATCATAATACAGGACTATTCCCCCCGGCAAACTCCTCCCCATTTATTTTCTGAGTTCCTAAAGTGGTGCATTATAAATTCCTATGTGCCCCCAAGTCTCTACGAAAATCCATTTGTGGGAGTCACAACTGTTTCATCTTATCACTTCACTGCTGCCACTGCCCATCACAAGAACAATGAGGTCCATGCAAAGGCGCTGCCTTGCAGTGTCCCACAGAGTCTAGTGCTAGGGATGCCGTAACGTTCAGCGCAGGGGTGGGGAAAAGAGACACTTCTCCAGCCCTGTCCTATACTAAGCCGCCTGGGTGTTGAAGCTTCCCAACTTATAAGCAGAAGCCCAACTTATAGGCAGAAGCCCAAAGAATCTTCCTTCAACAGTTCCACCAGCTTTTAGCCCTTACCTACTTAATTACAGGTACTCTAACCCAGTCCACAGGCCAGACAAGCTTAACCATCATCCTAAAATTTTATTCTCATTAATCCTAAAACTTCCTTACGTCTCATTAGTTAGAAGAGTGAAATTTCTTCTCAAAAAAGTTCAGGAAAACAGATAGTACAAGAAGGGGAACTGAAATTTAGAATCTGGGAGGCCATGGGGAGACAGGCAAAGGAGGTAGAGCTACATTAGCAGCAGTAAACCAGTAGTGTTCTTCAGTTAATAAAGCTCTAATATCTAGATGGTATTTAAGTCATAATTGTCTCCCTATTTTTCTTTCTTTTGCATATTTCCCCTACCTTTTTTATATGAAAGATCCTTTTTTCCCCTAGGCAAAAATCTTAGAAATCCCATGACATTCAGATTTATTAAAATAAACTTCCTTCCACCTTCAGATTTATATATAACTTCATATAATTAACTTCTTCCCAAAGACAGTTTTTGCATTTAAGAATTTAGTTTGTTTACATTTATTATATATTCAAACAGTAATTTCCTTCACCAAGACAGTCTATGCCATTTGGTTGAGAATTTAGCCTGTTTACATTTATGTATATTCACACAGTTATCTCCTTCACCAGGACAGTCTGTCTTAATTGAAAATTTAGCCTGTAATGTTATAATGTTTTCTATTGTTCCTGTCTGTTCCATGTTCCTTTCCATTCCTTTCTTTTTTTCTTGGATTAAATAATATTTTTATATTATTTCATTTTCCTTTGTATTAGATTATATGCCATACATTAACTTTATTTTTAGTGGAAACACTAGATATACATTATGAATCCTTGTCTTAATGAAGTTTAATATAAATTACTAATTTAATACTTTCCAGACAATGTAAGAACCTTAGAACAAATCCTGTCCATTCATTGCACTTATCTTTTACGGCTCCTAGTTTCATGTAGGAAACTCAGGTCCAAAATCCTGCCTTGTATGGGCTTATGGCTTTGCATCCAGTCCTTCTTGAGTTTCTTATGAATTATTAATTATATAAATTTTACATAATAATTTCTTTTAAGATCTACATTTTGTTATAGCTGTTTTTTATAAAATGTGGTAAGTTGTATGATAATTTTCTTGAATTTTGTTTTTCCAAACTGACACTAAATTTAGTTTAGGGCTATAGTCACTTTTATTTATTGGCTCATATGCAGTTTCCATTGATGGGTGCAGGAATTCCATATGAATTCCAAACCAATTGTTTTAGGAAATGGTCCTTTATCCTAAAAATAACCTTACTTTGTCCTCACTGTTGTAGCTTTCTACCACATTCTGGAACCTGGGCTAATTTTCTAACAGATGTTATTTTTAATATTCTATGTCAGTCTTATTATCTTGTCCCAAAAGTCTATGCTGTCTCTACTGTAAATCTTCCATTATATCTGTAAATATTTCATATGTACACAAATTTCTAGTAGGTCCTTCTTTAATAAGACCTCTATGCTACTCTCATATATAGGAATGTACTTCCTTCCTAGGCACTGACATCTATCTGCCCTGGTAGATTTGATAGCTGGAATCACTATATCTCATTCATTATTTCCTACCATGTAAAATACTAGACCTCAATGTCTTCAAATGTTCTAATTCCTCAGTGTATTATTTATTCTTTTACCACTGGTATAAAAGCATTTATTTTTTCAGTCTGAAAATGAAATACCATTACATTAGATTGACACAAGAACATCAATCACATTACTTCAGAAATACACTTTATTAAAAAGTATCTACCTACCAATCTATCAATAAATCAATTATGTATTTATCTATCTATATTAGTTTCTATTGCTGTACAACAAATTACCACAAACTTAGTGGCTTAAAACAGCACATATTTATTATCACACAGTTTTTATGTATCAGGAGTCTGGGGAATACTAAGCAGGACCTTCTGCTCCAGATCTCAAAATGCTGAAATTGAGGTGCCAGCTGGGGTTGCAGTCTTATCTGGTGTTCAGGGTCTTCTTCCAAGTTCATTTAGGTTTTGTCAGAATTTAGTTCCTTATAGCTACAGAAGTCATAGTGACTATCACCTTTGAAGCTGGCAGGAACTCATCTCTCTGTCTATGTCTGGCCTCTAAACTCTCACTTAAGAGTTGATCTGATTAGGTCAGGCCCACCCAGAATAATCTCCCACTTGATTAACTAAAAAACAACTGATTATATACCTTACCTACATCTGCAAAAATCTTCTTTGCCATATACTGTAACTTAATTATAGGAGTAACATCCTATCATAATCACAACATCTTCCACACTCAACAGGAGGGCTTTATATCAGGCATACATACCAGAGGGTAGAAACTTAGGGACCATATTAAATTTCTGCTTACTATACTGGCTAAACAATTACCCAGGTTTTATTATTCATTTTTACAACAAATTTAGATCCAGATATATTATTTTCTGGAAAATTCTAATGTAATTACTAAGATTAAATTTTGACATCATTCAATACTGAGTATTTAAGAGAATTTGCCATATATTCTGATAGAAAAATCCAAAATGGTACTAAAACATTCTTTGAGATTATACTGTATGAGTATTATTATTA
>PVJL010008050.1:0-70629 GCA_004026885.1 Lyroderma lyra
ATGAAAATACAATGTATCAGAATTATTGGGACACAGCGAAAGCGGTAATAAGAGGGAAATTTATATCATTACAGGCCTATCTCAAGAAACAAGAAAAATCACAAGCAAACATCTTAGCATCCCATCTTAAAGAACTCGAAAAAGAAGAGCAGACAAAACCCAAAGTCAGCAGAAGGAAAGAAATAATAAAAATTAAAGCTGAGCTAAACCAATTAGAGAACAGAAAGACAATAGAAAAAATTAATATTACGAAGAGCTGGTTCTTTGAGAAAGTCAACAAAATTGACAAACCCCTGGTAGATCAATCAAAGGACGAAATTAGAAATGAAAGGGGAGAAATTACCACTGATACCACAGAAATACAAAGAATTATAAGAAAATAATATGAAGGACTTTATGCCACGAAATTTAACAATCTAGAAGAAATGGATAAGTTTCTAGAAACTTATAGCCTACCCAGACTGAACCAAGAAGAACTGGATAATCTAAATAGACGAATCAATAGCAACGAGATCGAAATGACTATACATAATCTCCCTAAAGGCAAAAGCCCTGAGCCAGATGGTTTCACCACGAGTTCTACCAAGCATTCAAAGAAGAATTAATGCCTATCCTCCTCCCACTCTTCCAAAAAATTGAAGAGGAAGCAATACTTCCTCACTCATTCTATGAGGCCAACATTACTCTAATACCAAAGCCTGGCAAAGACAACACAAAAAAAGAAAACTATAGACCAATATCTCTGATGAACACAGATGCAAAAATCCTGAACAAAATATTAGCAAACAGAATACAACAATGCATCAAAAAGATCATACATCATGATCAAGTGGGATTCATTCTGGGAGCACAAGGATGGTTCAACATACAAAAATCAATCAATGTGATACACCACATAAACAAAATCAAAGATAAAGACCATATGGTCATTGCAATTGATGCAGAAAAAGCTTTCAACAAGGTACAACACCCATTTATGATCAAAACACTAAATAAAATAGGTATAGAAGGAAAGTATCTGGACATAATAAAGGCCATATATGAGAGACCCTCGGCTAACATCATACTGAATGGGGAAAAGCTGAAACCTATTCCTCTAAAATCAGGAACAAGACAGGGATGCCCCCTGTCACCACTGTTATTTAATATAGTACTGGAAGTTCTTGCCACAGCAATCAGGCAAGAGAAAGGAATCAAAGGTATCCAAATTGGGAAAGAAGAAGTCAAATTGTCACTATTTGCGGATGACATGATATTTTATATAAAAATTTCCAAAGATTCCACCAGGAAGGTATTAGAAACAATTACCGAATATAGTAAAGTTGCAGGATACAAAATCAATATACAATACTCAACAGCATTCCTCTATACAAACCACGATTAAACAGCAAAAGAAATGAGGGAGTCAATTCCCTTTGCTATCACAACGAAAAGAATGAAATACATGGGAATTAACTTAACGAAGAATGTGACAGACTTATACACTGAAAACTATAAGACACTTTTGAAAGAAACTGAAACAGACTTTAAGAGGTGGGAAAATATCCCCTGTTCATGATTAGGAAGACTTAATATTGTTAAAATGGCCATTCTGCCCAAAGCAATCTACAGATTTAATGCAATACCCATCAAAATCCCACAATCATACTTTCGTGAAATAGAGAAAAGACTTATTAGATTTATATGGAACCATAAAAGACCTCGAATTGCCAAAGCAATACTACATAAAAAGAATAATGCTGGTGGCATTACACTTCCTGACTTCTATTTATATTACAAAGCATCAGTAGTCAAAACAGCTTGGTACTAGCAGAAGAAGAGAAATATAGACCAATGGAATAGAACTGAGTACCCAGAAATAAACCCACAAATATATGGACAAATAATTTTCGATAAAGGAGCAAAAAACATGCAATGGGGAAAAGACAGCCTCTTTAGTAGGTGGTGCTGGGAAAACTGGAAAAACATATGCAAAAGAATGAACCTGAGCTGTGAACTCTCTCCATATACAAAAATTAACTCAAAATGGACCAAAGACCTTCATATAAGACCTGCAACAGTAAACTGTATAGAAGAAGACATTGGTACTAAACTTATAGACTTAAAGGCAAGGGAAGTAAAAGCAAAAATAAATGAATGGGACTATATTAAACTAAAAAGCTTCTGCACAGCAAAAGAAACCATCAACAAGGCAAAGAGACAGCCAACTGAATGGGAGAAAATATTTGCAAATAACGTATCAGATAAGGATCTTATATCTAAAATATATAAAGAACTAATAAGACTTAACAACAAAAAAAACAAACAACCCAATTGAAAAGTGGGCAGAAGAACTAAACAGACACTTCTCCCACGAAGAAATACAAATGGCCAGCAGACATATGAAAAAATGCTCATCCTCATTAGCTATCAGGGAAATGCAAATCAAAACCACAATGAGTTACCACCTCACACCTATGAGAATGGCTATTATCAACAAGATAAGGAATAACAAGTGCTGGAGAGGACGTGGAGAAAAAGGAACTCTGGTACACTGCTGGTGGGAGTGCAAACTGGTACAACCACTGTGAAAAGCAGTGTGGAGTTTCCTCAGAAAATTGGGAATGGAGCTACCATTTGACCCAGCAATCCCCCTTCTGGGGATCTACCCAAAGAACTTGAAAACCTTTGTCCGCAAAGACTTATGTACCCCAAGGTTCATTGTAGCGCTGTTCACAGTGGCCAAAACATGGAAACAACCAAAGTGCCCTGCGACAGATGACTGGATAAAGAAGCTGTGGTACATATACACAATGCAATATTAGTCAGCTGTAAAGAAAAGATGAAATATTGCCATTTGTGACAAAATGGATGGACCTGGAGATCATCATGCTAAGTGAAATAAGCCAGACAGAAAAAACAAGGAACTGTATGACTTCACTCATATGCGGAAAATAAAACTGAAAGCAAAGAAAAAAGAAATGAACAAACAAATAACCCATGGACACAATCAATAGTTTAATATTTATTTGGGTATGAGTGGGTTAGGGAGGGTCAAAAGGGGAGGGGGTGGAAGAGGAGGGGGGAAGCTAAATATAAGGTGATGGAAAGAGAAGTCACATTAGGTGGTGAACTGATTATACATCAAGTTGACAATGCACTGTAGAATTGTATGCCTGAAACCTATGTAATCCTTGCTAACAGATGTCACCCCAATAAGTCTAACAATAAAAATGAATTAAAAAAAAAAAAGAAGAAACAGAAAAACTGAACACTGATTATTACTTATAAAATCTAAGCAGTAATCAACAAGTTCTCTGCAAACAAATGTCCTGGACCGGATGGCTTCACAGGTGAAATTTACTAAACATTCAAGAGAGAATCAACTCTTATTCTTCTCAAATTATTCCAAAAAGATTCAAAAGGAAGAAAGTTTCCTAAATTCATTTTATAAGGCAATCATTATCCTGACTCCAAAGCCAGACAAGACTGACATTACAAAACAAACAAACACACAATGGGCTAATATTCCTGATAATCATAGATGCAAAAATCCTCAAAATATTAGCAAACTAAATTCAGCAATACATTAAAAAGACTATACCCCATGATCAAGTCAGATTTATTCCTGAAATGCAAGGTTGGTTCAATGTCCACAAATCAATTAACATGATACACCACACCAACAAAAAGAAATACAAAAATCACATGGTTATATACATAAATGTAGTAAAAGCATTTGACAAAACCCGGCATCCATTTATGATAAAAACTTTCAGCAAAGTGGGAGTAGAGGGAACATATCTCAACATAACAATGACTGTATATAAAAATCCCACAGCAAATATCATATTTAATGGGGAAAAA
This sequence comes from Lyroderma lyra, assembly GCA_004026885.1. NCBI lineage: Eukaryota > Metazoa > Chordata > Mammalia > Chiroptera > Megadermatidae > Lyroderma > Lyroderma lyra. Next base: position 3,847 of record PVJL010008050.1, read on the forward strand.
GCTATAAGCACTCTCCTTAATATCAGGAATAAGACAAGGATGCCCACTTTCACCGCTTTTATTCAACATAGTATTGGAAGTTTTAGCCACAGCAATCAGACAAGAAAAGAAATGAGTCTTTCAAATGGGAAAAGAGGAAGTAAAACAGTCATTATTTATAGATGACATGATACTCTATGGAGAGAACCACAAAGATTTCACTAAAAAACTATTAGAACTAATAAATGAATTTAGTAAAGTAGCAGGATACTAAATTAATATTCAGAAGATGCTTGCATTTTATACACCAATAACAAACTATAGAAAAGAAATTAAGAAAGCAATCTCATTAATAATTACATAAAAAAGTACTTAGGAATAAATTTAACCAGGGAAGTGACAGACCATACTTAGAAAATTCTAAAAAATTAAAGAGATAAATTAAAGAACATACAAATTAATAAAAATATATATTTTGCTCATGTACAGGAAGTTAGTATAGTTAAAATGTCTATACTAGCCAAAGCAATCTATAGATTCAATGCAATTCCTACCAAAATACCACTGGCATTATTAACAGAACTAAAATAAATTACTCTAAAATTTATATGGAACCATGGCAATCCCGAGAAAGGAGGACAAAGTTGAATGTATCATGCTACCAGATATCAAATCATTCTACAAAGCCATAGCAATCAAAACAGCATGGTATTTGCATTAAAAACAGAAAAGAAAGCCCAGAAATAGAACCATGCATACGTGGTTATTTAATCTATAATAAAAGAAAGAAGAATTTACACTGGGGTAGACAGTCTGTTCAGTAATAAATGGTGCTGTGAAAACTGGACAGACTTATGCAGGAAAAAAAAAATGAAACTGGACCACCATTCCTTGTCATATACAAGAATAAACTCAGAATTGATTAAAGACTTAAATTATAGAAAGTAAACTCTCAGACATTACTGTTAGTAGTATTTTTACTGATATATCTTTTCAAGCAAGGAAAACAAAAGAAAAAATAAAGAAATAGAACTATGTCAAACCAAAAAGTTTTTTCACACTGAAGGAAAGCACCAACAAAATGAAATCTACTAAATAGGAGATGTTTTCCAATGATATATTTGATAAGGGGTTAATAACCAAAATTTATAAAAATCTCATATAACTCAACAAATAATTCCATTAAAAAATGGGCAGAAGACCTAAATAGATATTTCTCTAAAAAAAAGCTACAGATGGCCCATAGATACATGGAAAGATGTTAAAGGTCATTAATGATAACAGAAATAAAAGTTAAAACTATAATGAGATTTCACCTCACTATTGTCAGAATTATATCATCAGTAAATTAACAAACAACTATTAATAGTATTGACAAGGATGTGGATAAAAGGGAACCCTAGGGCACTGTTGGTGAAATTGCAAATTGGTGCAGACACAGTGGAATACAATATGAAAATTCCTCAAAAACTTAAAAATAGAACTACCTTATGACCCAGCAATTCCATTCCTGGGTATTTATCCAAAGAAATGCAAAACACTAACTTAAAAAGATGTATGCACCTTCATGTTCACTGCAGCCCTATTTACAATTGCCAAGATATGAAAACCAAAATACCCATCACTAGACTGTTGAATAAATAAATTGTGGTACATATATATGCAATAAAATATTACTCTTCCATTAAAAAGAATAAAATCTTACCATTTATGACAACATGGATGGACCCTGAGAGTATTATGCTAAGTGAAATAAGTAAGACTGAGAAAGTCAAATACCATACGCTTTCACTTATATGTAAAATCTACAGGACAAAATAAACAAAAAAACAGAAACAGACTCACAGAGACCAAACTGATGGTTACTAGATGGGCAGAAGTTTGGGGACTGGATGAGAAAGGTCAAGAGATTAAGAACTACAAATTGATAAAAAATAGTCATGGGGATGTAAAGTAGAGTACGGGGAATATAATCAATAATATTGTAAAAACTGTATAGTGGCTGATGGGTACTAGACTTATCAGGGTTATCGCTTTGTAAGTTATATGAATGTTTGATCACTATGTTGTACACCTGAAACTAATATAATATTGTATGTCAACTGTAATTGAAAAATAAAAAAATTATTAGAAAAAGAAAAGTAAAAGAAGCATAAATTTTGAGTTCTGTGATCTTGTACTGGTCACTTAAACTCTATCAGGCTCAGGTTCCCATTCTATAATATGCAACTGTTAACACTCTCTTAATAGGTCATTGTAAATTTTAAAAGAGATTTAAAATGTGAAATTACTTAATATAATATTTGGTACATAATACATCTAAAATTCGTTTGAATCATGATTCTAGTATTTTTTTATTTATTTCCTTTTACACTTTCCCCAAAAGAATATTTTCAGCTAATAACAAGTATAATTGGATGTGCTCCCTGAAACAGCACCTATTGGGACTGGGAACCCTTAGAGAGAGAGATGTTTTGAAGGAAAGCGATATGATTCATCACCTGCAGCTAGGTATGTAAAAGATTTCCTGGTATTATTTGGGAACATTATTCTTTGCTCAGAATAAGAGTTTCTGAGATGGATTTCAGGTTTTTTCTCCAGCAGGCAGGCCTTTTGGGGGACATTCTAATGCATGGCTGCTGAAAAGCAGCACTTCCCCTCACCGTGAGCCTCTCCAGGTGAGTGGAGAATCCTCCTTTGCCTACTCTCTCCCATGTTTTGGTCCACAGCAGATTTTTCAAACAATAGAGATTAATGATTGATCTTTAGGCTTTGGGTGTTCAACTTGCCTGAGCCCTGATGCTTCCTTCGGTGCTCAGGATAGATTTACATATAAAAAGTTTTGGGGAAAGTATGGTATAGACAGAAGCAATTGTTGTTGAGCAAGATGTTTCTTATTCTGTAGTCATGTTAGTGAGTGTCCCACATTGTCTGCAAAGAGTCAACATTGCTTGGGAGAAATTATATTAGATTTGGACTCAAGACACTTTTTCTCTAGTCTTGCTTTGGTGTGACTTTGAGCAAGTTGTTCACTCTCTTGGCTTTGTTGCCTCATCTATAAAACAATTTCTATCAAGCCACCCCAGCTCAAGTTTCAACAGGCAATATGTATGTGACCACATGTGTATTCTTATGTGGCAGTATATGCCTGGTGTTGGTATAAATATGTGTGTGGTGCACATATCTATATATTTATGTGCTATTTGAATATATATGCATTTATATTGTGTGTTCATGACTGTTGACTGATATATTTGTAGATATGGTCATTACTGGTGAGTGTATTGTATGATGCATAGTTTTGAATGTGTGACACATACATACTTATGTGTGAGTGCTTTGTATGTGGTATGTGTGTATATATGTGCTTGCATATGTACAGTCATGTATGTTTGCATGCATATGTCTGCATATTGTGCATCTTTGTATGTGTGTATGCACATTTGTGCATGTGAGAATGGATCCATAAACCTGTGTATCTAATGTAACATATAACTGTCTGAGTTTGGTTGCTGTCTAAATCAGAAATTTGTTTTCAATTTACAACAGGCACACAGAAATGACAGTCTGCATTATTTTGCCTTCCAAAGAAACTAAGAATCTACTGAGAGGGTGGAAGAAATAATCAGATCTATCAAGGATATCACTCACAATGGGGGAGACCAATGCAACCTCCTGGAGGGGCTTTGTCTTCCTGGGTTTCTCCAGCTTTGGGGACCTTCAACTCCTGCTCTTTGCATTATTCCTTTCCCTGTATCTTGTCACCTTGACCAGCAATGTCTTTATTATCATAGTCATCAGGTTGGATAGCCATCTTCACACTCCCATGTACCTTTTCCTTTCTTTCCTATCTTTCTCTGAGACGTGCTACACCTTGGGCATCATTCCCCGAATGCTCTCTGGCTTGGTTATGGGGGACCAGGCCATCTCCTACATGGGCTGTGCTGCCCAGATGTTCTTCTCTGCCTCATGGGCTTGTACCAATTGTTTCCTTCTGGCTGTCATGGGCTTTGACAGATATGTGGCCATTTGTGCCCCACTGCACTATGCCAGCTACATAAATCCTACCCTCTGTGCTCAGCTGGTTGGCTTCTCCTTCCTGAGTGGATACCTGTTTGGGCTGGGAATGACACTAGTCATTTTCCACCTCTCATTCTGTAGCTCCCATGAGATCCAGCACTTTTTTTGTGACACTCCTCCAGTACTAAGTCTGGCCTGTGGGGATACAGGCCTGAGTGAGCTGGGGATCCTTATTCTCAGCTTACTGGTCCTCCTGATCTCCTTCATTATTATCACCATCTCCTATGCCTATATCCTGGCAGCAATACTGAGGATCCCCTCTGTTGAGGGGAAGAAGAAGGCCTTCTCCACCTGTGCCTCACACCTCACAGTGGTCATTGTTCACTATGGCTGTGCCTCTTTCATGTACTTGCGGCCCAAAGCCAGTTACTCTCTTGAACGTGATCAGCTTATTGCTGTCACCTATACTGTGGTGACCCCTCTCCTCAACCCCATTGTTTATAGTCTAAGGAATCGGGCTGTGCAGACAGCTCTGAGAAATGCTTTCCAAGGGAGATTGCTGGGTAAAGGATAAAGGTACCTCAAAGGTACCATCTCCTCTACATGGGCTGGATATAGACCAAAAACCCATGCCAGTGGGCCAAGTATTCAGGGTCTCACACCAAAGCTGTCCTATCCTCAAGCCCCTGGAGAGCTCCACCTGTCTCCTCCTGCACTTCCTCCCGGACTCCAAGGGGATACAGAGGCTAGGCTTACTGCTCTGTCTATTGTGCTTAACTCACCCCTGGCTCAGAACCTGAATTTCATCCTCATTGATGCCACCCTTAGTTATTGAAACCCAATTTATTAAGTATTTTCTAACTGATATGAACAAGATGAGGGAAGTTTGGAGTACTCAAATTTAAAGCAGAGTTAGCTGGAGCCCTATAAGAAATCCTGTAGAGATTTCAAAAATCATTATATAAATAGATTATTTGACCTATAATATTATTTTAAGATCTGAAACTCAATGAACATCAGTTTGACAGTTTAGCTTGAATCTTTGCTAAATGAAAAAGTAGGTTGTTTTCTCTTTTTCCTGGGTGTCTTTCACTGTTTTTTTAGAGTGTCTTCTCTCTGGTTCACTACTTTGTCCTCTTCCTTTTAATTAGCTCTCTCTTATTTAGGTAGATTTTATTTCAGAAAATATATTTATCTCCTATTTTCCTTGATAACTGTTGTTCCTCTCTAATGGCCTCATAATTTTAAGTGTCAAGGACCTCCTCACATAGAATCTCTGGCAGAACCCTCTATCATGCCTATATCACTTTACACCTACAATATGTCATGCATGTTGTCAGACATTCTTAGGGATAACAAAGGTGCAATGTATTCATGCCGCTGCCAGGTAAGCGTTTGAATACAGGCTCTGAAGCTTACTGTGACCCTGAGAAAATGACTTAACTGTACTCAGCTTCAACATCCTCATTTATAAAATGGTTGCAATTTTATAGTTTTGCATTGCTTGACTAAACAGGATCATGAATATAAAGAATTTATCACAATACCTGGATGATAATAACTCCCCAATAAATGTCAGCTGCTACTATTGATAATGTGCTAAGTGATACCGGCTTTATTTAGGGAGAGGTTCTTCTTGGTGTAGATCAGAGAAGTCTTTACATCTAAAGTAGTCATTAAACACATTCCTAAAGAATGGGTGAGTTTTGAATGCACTAAGTGGGAAGAAAATGTATTCTAAAAAGAACAGAATAATTAAAGTGTCAGTGGTAAGACAATATAGGCTTGTTTCAGAGACGAAAAATGTCTCACAAATGAGTCTAAGAAGTTAGCTTGGGTTAAGATTTCTTTGTAGACAGCAGTTTAAATACCTTGCTTCAGACTTGATCCTTTTGGCAGTGGAAGATAGGACACAGTAAAACTTTGAGCAAAGAGTAGAGTGGAATCTCTGAAATGATTTAGGAAGATTAAATCAGCAGTAGAGAAGATGATAGATCTTATTAGGAAGAAAATAGAGGTAAAGAGATGAGTAAAAACCCCTTCCTTTGTCATCATGTTAAAGAGAGGCAAAGAGACCTGAACATGGAGAGTGGTGTTGAAAACCGAAGAAATTTACAAACATAAGAAATTATAAAAATGTAGAGTTCACATGATTCAGCAGTGAGTTAGAAATGAGGGAAGAGTTGAGAGATATTGAAGAACTTATATTGGGAAGATACTTTTTTCCAGATAGAAATTCATATTTTTCATGGTCTCAGGGAAGAAACACTTTCTCTAGTTAGAATTTAGTAGAAAATAAATTTGGGAGGAAGGAAGCTAGATCCCAGAGAAGAGAACAGATCGTAGAGAAGTAGGAAAGTTAGTCAGATGGCAGAAAAAGGCTGCATCAGGGGTAAAAGGCCATGTACTCCAGGATGCTTTTCACTATAAGCAAAAAGTCATCCCCCCATTGCACTGATGCTGTTTGAGCAAATTAATTTCCAAAATCTATTCAGTCCATCTAACATAACATTTCCTAAATGCACACTGAGCAATGGTGGGTAAAGAGGTCCCAAGAATTGCTAATTAATACTCTAAAGTTCATCTAAGTTTCAAAATTAGCAGTCTTAAGTATGAAAAGATATAAAAAACAATGTAAGGGAAGTTTTCAGAATAGATGTTTCTAGGACCCATCTCTGGAGACCTTGACACAAGGTCTAAGGTGATGACAGAAAGAAATTGTTTACAAAATTTTCCTAGGTGATTCAAATTCCCTCCCTTGATTGGGAATGTGACAATGTGCTTAAAAATAATGAACCTTCCTTTCAGTACACACACATGCACACACAGGAAAGCAGATGTTCCTTTAATATAAACATGACCACATATGCCCAACTCATGGTCTTTTAAAGAGTCAATTAAGACCAGAGGCTTTAATGTCAGACTTCCTGAGTTTAAAGTCTAGTTTTACCACTTTTTAGATGTGTGGCCTAGGACAGGTTTCTTAATATTTTTATGCCTCCATTTTGTCACTTGCAGAATGGAAAGATAGCAGTATTTATTTTATAGGGCTTTTTTGATGAAGATTAATATGAAGACTTTAGATCAGAGCAATTTCTAGACAGTATCACTTTAGGCTGCCTTAATTGATGCCTAGTTGATGTTGGCAAAAGCCAGAGCTAGCAGTATCCAGCATCTTATACAGGGCCCAGCAGAAGTAACACCCTTTTAACAGTAGTATAAATCAGTAAAATAGAATTATTTCTTCTGCTAGAAATTTTAAGATCATTAGTATAGTGAATTCCTGATGCCACATCTTACCCATTATGTGTAAATATTTGAGTCAGACAAATGACATTATGGAGGGAGAAAAACCATTTCTGTTCTCTGGGATGTTATTTGTATCAGACCCTGTATTCCACCAAGAAGAGTAAAGTACTGTTACCTGACACAGTGCCTGACTAGAGAAGGTAGAGATATGGATCTAATGCAGATACTTGAGGGGATTAAGTACTGGGAAATGCGTCAAGCTATAGGAAACAAGAATCAGATGGCTTCCAAGAAAATGTTTGGCATTAGACAGGCATAAAAAGTAGAAGAGAGTATTCTGTTAGGACTGGAAGAGTTTTGGAGACCTAAGCAAGAAGCAGCAATCATGAAAGAAAATCAGAGATATGGCCATAGGGCAGGGGCTCAGAGGCAGGCTACAACTGTAGAGGTTGTATAGAAGACAATTAGTAAGAATAAGTCAGGGATTCAAATTTAAAGTGCACAAATAGGTCAAGAAAGGATGAGTATCAATTAGGAGGAACTTAACCCTTAAATGAAGTGGATAATTTGGTATAAGTTCTAAGTGTTACAAGTTGAATATTTATAGTCTCTTACTAAATTAGGTATGCTGATTCCTGTATTATCACCTTTTTCTTGAATGCATAGGTGGCCTAAATCTTATTCAAGAAAGAGCTGTATGTCACTCTGACAATGCCATCTTCTTATGGCACTTGGTTAACTCTTCAGATAAATATTATCTCTCTAGCCTCTATATTACCCAATCTTTTTTATAAGATGGTGTTAATGGTCCCTTGCCTTAAAGAGCATTTCTTGACCCATTATATGTCTCATAATCTGATTTAGGCCTTAAACATACTTGGGAGGTGTTTAGGGAAGAATGGAACCATACTTACCATAGTCTTTGGTTATTGCAAGTCACATTTTTTAGATTCTCCATACTTGGTAAATGTGATATTAAATAATCATAATTTTTGATGGCCTATTGGACTTTGTGTTTTTTCAACTTTAACCATTTTTGGTAACTCATAATCACACAGTTTAGGCATTTATAAACATTTTTCCAATCATATTCTATAGTATCCAATTGTTTAAAAAAATCAGTAAAAACATTTGTACATTATTAGCAACAAAGATAGGTTTTTAGTTATAACCAAAATTCTTTTAAATGGCTTTTGTGACAAGATTTGTTCCTGACTAAGGAAGGACTAATTTCTATATAGAGGATAAGATTGAGACTTAAGATGGTAGTCAAGTGGTAATATATGTGGATAAGGATACAGTATACTAGAAGTTTCATACAAGGTAAACAAATGACCTTAGAATTCTTTTTTTTTATTTTGTAGATGAATAAATTTTATTGTAAAGAGGCTAGACAACTTATCCCCAAACATGTACATAAATAGCAAAATCAAGACCCAAACTGAGTTCTAATTACAAGTATACTAGGTATTCTATTGTACCTCTCTACTTTTCCTTAAAAGTTCAACAAAGGCAGACTAAAAGCATAAACATGGAGAGAAGGTTTTCCAGGAACTTTTGAACTTCATGAAAACAATAACAAAAATTGAACCCAGGCCGCAGTGTTGACAGCGTCGAATTCTTAAGCCACTACACCACCAGGGAACTCCTGTATATTTCTTTTGTATCCTCACCCCTAGCATGATAACTGGTTTATGATAGATCCTTAGTAAATGTTACTGGTAATTGACAAAAAAAAAAAAGAACACAGTTTTTTAAGAATTCTTGTCAACAATGACACCATTGACTTCTACAAATCAGACAAATGTCAACATATAGACATGGCAGAAAATTCTTTGAAGCACTTCTCCTTGTTTTTTTTTCTTAATTCTTAATGTTACAAATAATTCTACTGACTCTTACACTAATAGATGAATGTAAATAAAAACAAATATTTTTTATCCCATTTAAATTTAAGAGGAAATCTGGGGACATAGAGGATAAGAGGAAGCCCTGCTATGCTGGAATTTTGCCATTCTGAGACTAATAACATCCATTCTAATTGGGAAATATGAAACAGGGACAGATTAAGGAGGAAACAGGTGCTATGTTGGTTTTCCCTGTATGGTTTCATTCGTTTTACAGACTAAAATATTGGGCTTCCTAAGACTATCAAAAGTCTTCATTTTCAAATATAAAAACTTAAACACATTCCAAAGCTCGAAAAACATATTTGTGAAACACCTTGGATTTTATCTACTCTACAACGGCCCTTGTTTACAATGTAATTAGCTGCTGTCCATATTTAGATGATAGTTCAATTCTCAGAAATACAGAAGTCCAGCTGAGTTAGTAACATTTTACTTCACATTGCCCTATTAAAATAGTTATGTTTTCACTACCCAGAGTCGGGTCTCCTTCCAGCACCATATGTTTGATGCCCTTCCCTTTACCACACCCCTCCTCCCCTTATCCTCCACTAACCACTAAACTGCTGTCTGTGTGTATGAGTTTTTGTTTATTTTGTTTATTTCTTTGTTGTTTTTAGTTTTATAACATACAATGTAATATATAGATGACATATTACAGAAATTCACACTTAAAACCTATCTAATTTTGCTCACCAATACCACCCCAATAAACTTAACAAAATAAGTTTAAATTTTTTAAAAAATGAAAACCTTATGTTATAATCAGAACAAAACAGTAATAAAGATATGTAGAACCCAACAAACAAAAAATAGAGAACTTGGAGCCCCTCAGTAGAGACTGGTTTCATACAAAATAAGACCATGGTCTCTTCTCCAATTCTGTTAAAGGTTTATATCTCCAAAGCTTGAAATCTTTTTCAGATCCTGCAATAAATGTAAAACACACACACACACGCATGCAAAAACAGAGTATTATCTTCCCACCCTCTGTACTTGCCTGTTTTCTTCATCCCCCAATACTTCCCATCACATCAAAATTTTATATAATCCAGGAAAAACTGTTTATCAGTTGCCAAAGTAGGAACTGGTGAAGCCAACATAGTCATAGCCAGCAAGATGGCTTCGGCCTCGTGGGTCCACATATTGTTGCATATGTGAGGCACAGAACGACACTTGTTCTGGGGTTAGGGCCTGAAACATTAAAAAAAAATACAGTGATACAGATGCAAAATACCTGGTTCCTTGGGGTGTCCAGTATGCCTAAACTGGGTAGTGGAGGAACTTTAGAAGAAATAGCCAGCTTTGTTCATATCACATACTTTCTCATAAATTCATGATTTTTAACAAATAAGACCAAATAATTTCTTCAACTCAGTTTTTACCTGAAGAATCCCATCTCACTTTGACTACACTATTTATCCTATTTAAAAGAAATTTCTTTGAAAACTGAGTTTCAGGTTTGGGATTGAATTGATAGTCATTAGAGATTGCCTATAGGTTTTTAATCACAACATGTAATGGAGGTAAAAGCAAATGATATCTAGAGCAAGATGATATCTGAGATAAAAAAAGAGGTTGGCAGAGAGTAGTTGCCTATAGTAGGCAACCAGGCCTGAGATGAGCAAAATGTAGATTATGATGAGAGCAAACTGGGAGTAGATGCAATTGAACTCGGACCTGCTTCATGTCCTCTTTGGTTATGTAGGTCTTGCCCTCTGCCAGGGCTTGGAATGCATCCTCAATTTCATCACTGGACTTGATGTTCTCTGACTCCTTGTCAATCAGGAATGAGGTATAGTCCTCCAGTGAGACATAGCCCTTCCTGTGAAAGAAATGAATCAGGAACTGTGTTCTTTCAACACAGAGGAGAAGGCAGGCCTCTTTCTTATCCTACTCAGTGTCTCAGACACATAAGAAAGCCAGGTTTTCCAAGTGTCTCCTCGAACTCAGCTCTTTGAGACTGAGTTCCTCCTCCTCATGCTCTGATAGACAAATAAACTGGTTCCTAAGTTCTAGCTTCTGTTTCCATATGTGTCTTTTAGCCTGACACACTACATAGAATTGGGGAATTTCCCAGTATCTAGGTGGAAGACCTCTATTTCTGGCCTTCTTTGGTCTTGGTATTAGAAAGAATTAGTCGCTAACAATAATATGATCCCTTTATGACCTTCTTCACCTTCATAAACACACAACAACATCACCCCCATGAGTTAGTCATCCTTAGCACTTTACACACACGGAGGAACTCTTCTCTCAGTTCCACTCTCAGAACCAGCTGAAATTCATGTGCCAAACATGAACCAGGAATTGACCAAATAGCAGAACTGATATCTGAGTTGGATCTAGTGCCATAAACTTCTCAGCTAGTCTTGGAAGGACACCAAGTGCTGTCCAGTTTATTTATAATTGTCTACATATTCTTATTCTCAAGATGAGTTAATTTCATGCCTTAAGGATCATTTTACTCTCTGTGCTTGTCCCTCTAAGATCCACTCCCTCTATGGTCTGGCCCTTGACCTTCTTCCTACCTCCCTGGGTCAACAGCATCCAAGAATTTCTCAAACTTGGGCTCAGGTTCATCCTCCTCCACCATGGGCAAGTAGTAATTGAGTCCTCTCAGACAGGACCGGAAATCTTTGTGACTTAAGCGACCTGTCAAATTCTCATCAAAGTGTCTAAGGAATAAAAACATTTTATCAAGTTCAACAGAGGACCAGATTACAACAGAAAAGAACAATTTTTGTTGTATCAGCTAGAGCTTTATTAACATGTCATAATATTATCAGATAATTGAGTGGAGAGCTTGCCTACGTTTCTACCCCTTATTAACCCAATAAATGGAGGAAAAAGCATAAAATGGTAAACACAAAAGAAATGTATTTTATAAAGTCTACAAATCATATATATGATACAACTTAAAGCTAAATAACATCACTAGGTCATCCTCCCAAGCCACACTCAGGGAAAAGAAAAGAAAATTTGTTATTTGGAAATTCATTGTGAATGGGCTGAAAAACAAAGAACCAACCAACTTCAAAGTTATACTCACTTATAGGCTGTGCTAAACTCCTTTAGTGTTTCCTCACTCACACCTATGGTATCTCTGAAAGGAAAAACATTAATTAAACCATTAAACAAAACAGATAAAAGCAGAAGACATGTCACACGAAACAGAGAATTTTAATGAACATTATGCTAGGGATTAGTGCAGGGCTTGGCGAACCATGGTTCATGGGTCAAATTCAGTCTGTCACTTGCTTTTGTGCACTCAACAAGCTAAAAATGTTTTTTTGTGTGTGTATCATCTTTGCACAGGGGCCATGCTAATCTTTTCTGTATCATTCCAATTTTAGTATATGTGCTGCCAAAGAGAGCACAGAATGTGTTTTTTTATATTTTTACATGATTGAAAACAATCAAAAGAAGAATGCTATTGGCACATGTCCATGCTCATTCAGTTATGAATTATCAGTAGCTGCTTTCTGTCCACAAGAGCAGAGTTGAACAGTTACAACAGAGACTATATGGCTCATAAAGTCTAAAATATTTATCATCATACACTTTTTTAAAAAGTTTGCCAGATAATAACACTGCCAAAAAGCTATGGAAACCTAAAGTATTAATAAACCTATTAATAAATTTATTAATATGATTAATTTCTTTAGAAAAAATGAATTCTGCTCTTCTTCACTATACCTTAAATGTTTCTTGCTTCTAGACATTTTTAGAGGGAATTTAACAAAAAGAAATGCTTTCTGAAGATATTACATAAGATGGTAAAGTGACTCTGAGAATTTGATGATGAGTAGATTCAGGGCAATGAGAGCACTGTTTCCAATTTCATAATAGAATAAAGAGAAATAGTCATTCTGTGGGGCAGTAAAGAGAGAGAATATTGGTTCTGAAGATGTTGAGTGTACTATCTCTGAAGCAGCATTTTTATCCAGTATCCCAAATTCTAGCCCTTGAAATTAATACCTAAAACCACCCATATCCTTCCCTAGTCCTGGCCATAGGTTCTCAGTACTTGGCTTGTATCTGTTGTTCCAGATTGTGTTGCATTCGCATCCCAAGCTGGTAGAGCTGGTCCCACTGCTGGGCCAGTCCGATGGTGCTATATTTGATGTCCAGGATCAAAGCTTCTTCTAAGTTGTCTCCCAGATCCTCTATCTTGGTCAGTTGACGCTTCATCACCTGGATCTCCTTCTGTTTCCTCTGGAAAAAGAAAAGAAGAGAGTGTCACCCAGGGCATCATCTCCAAACCTAGGGATGAGAGTGAAGATAAGACACTAATGAGTTTGGGTTTCCCAATTGTTCCTTTTCAATTATTTTCAGTGACATTCCTGTCCTCTATGAGAAATGAACTACTCAGGAAAACCATTTAATTTCTGTATCTCTCACTTATAAAATCGTAGAAAGGTTAAGTGATATGATCTCTGTCATCCTGGTAATCTATAATATATAAACCAAAGAGTTAATAGTTGTATACTACAGTTAAGGTAGAATTTTCAAGATTCATGCATCATCAGCTCCCAGTGGTTTTTGTTATGAATTATCTGCACTATTGATTGTAGTTGAGCTCTCAGACCTACTTAAACTCCACAGTGTTCACTAGTTAGACCTCATTCACCAGCTTGAGAAGACTTCTGCAAAGTGTTCCTGTCATTCAAGCACAGTTTATGCCAAATTTCTGCATCTAGGTCATGCTTTCTCAACTGGGGAATATTTTTCCCCAAAGAGGGAAGTAGTGAATTGGTTCTGATGATGGGGGTTGGATATTACAATGGATTATAGCCCTGTAATGATCAATCCCACCTGACAACATCTATCATCAAGTAGAAATTAAATTTAATTCTTTTCTTCTGAAGGTCAATAGTGAAAATAAAGTTAAGAAACCCTGCTCTAGCCCATTGCTTCACTCAATTGATAAGAGATCATCTATATTCAACAGTATTACCAAATAATTGTTATTATCAAATAGAAGAAATTTTTCAGTGCTCCAGGTTATAGGCTTTGAGCTTTTGCATTTGTACCATTACTTAATCAACGTAATAACTCTATAATGTAGGTATCATTAACTTTATTGTATAGACACAGAAATTGAAGTTGTGAGATTTAAGCAATCTGATGTCCATGAAGTGGTGACCAATGGTTAGAACTGACATTTTTGGCAGGGTTGCCACTAGAGCCTTAGGGTTTTGACTTGCAGGCCATGAAATTTACTGAAAAGTATTTCTTTAAGAGTTTCCTTTAAGCAGTTTTTCTTGTACTTCTTGTAATTCTGGCAATCTCCTGAGCTAATGAATAAACATTACTTACTTTATTTGCTTCCAACTGGGATTCCAGAGTTCCTGTTTCTTTGAGCAAAGATCTAGTTAAGAACCAGATGAAAATGTTACTTATAATATCAAAGGTCAATATTTCACACAGACAAACTCAGAGCCCATACACTTTTTCCTGCTAATTCTTCCAAGTAATATGGCCTCTCTAAAATAAATTTTTACACCAGATTTTAATGAAATCAAATCCTTCTGTCTATTGGCAACCTTGCCAGACAGATTCTTCTCTGCCTATGAGAAGGCTTCCAGAACTTCTTCTTAGTTCTTATTCTAAAACATACCCTTAACCTAATGTAGGCAAGACTTCACCTAGTGGGATGTGGAGCCAGAATGATATATATGAAGCTTCTCTTCCATGCCCCATATTTTTATTTAGACACCATCAGATTGAGATGGGATGAAGATGCCTCAGTACTAAAGCCTCCTTAGCTAATTATTCCAGAATTTTATAACAAAACAAACATAATAACAAAAAATACTGACCCATCCAGAAAATAAGCCCTGGATATGGAGGTCCGGAACAAGAATAAGGAAAGAAAAAAAGAAAATAATACATTAACATGGATTCTTTTAATGATCTTCTTTTTCAGATTTATGAAACATTCTAAATTCTTTGTAACAAAAAAACATATGAACATATCCAACCCACTGTTCTAAAAACCTTTTCCACATTGAGAAACTAAGAGCCTTCCATGCAGCTTTTTGCTGTAGGATAAAGAGCACAGGTGTCAAGTGATATGCTCGGTGTTGGGCCATGCTGCCAGGGGATGAAGGACATAAACCGGAGGCAGATGAGGATGAGCTATATTATCTCTGTTTTCTGTCATATCTATTTTAGTCATGATACAGGATTTCTTTTTGTTAGTTGTCTGATTTATCCTTGTCAGTAGTGTGTATAAGAAGTATATATCGTGGATTGTCTAAACCACCACTTTAACTCCCAAAACACCACAATTCTGACCCACCTACTGGATACAGTCTACCAACTTAGACCATTTATTCTAATGTGTTACATTTTCTACATCTACTGTTTTCCAGGTTATTTGCCCTAAAGATGTGACAAATGTCATTTTTACATATAGAATATTTACATTCAATAAAAGCAATTAGCATATATTATCTCACTTGATTCTCATCCCAATTATCACAGGAAACATAAGAGCTTCATATTAGGTGTTCACTATGCTCTGCTTCTTCTTACGTAAATAAGTAAATATGTGACCTTGAGCAAATCAATTTATCTATTCAATTTCTTGCTATACTTGGAAACAGAGGCAATAACATGTATTCTGTACACTTTTCAAGGCTGCTCTAAAAGTTAAGTGAGGTAATGGGTAAAGAAGTACTTTGTAGAATGCAAAGTGGTAGGTAAACATAAAGGACTGTTACAATATTTGGCCTAATTATAGGCAACAGGATGAAATTCTCATTTCTTAATTTTGCAAGAATTGATTCAAACAGCAATCAATTAAAAGTATAAAGCACAAATGGGATATAGTGATTTAAAGAAAGCATAAATGCTGTAGAAGTCCCTCCTCCTCAGGCCTTCATATATGTGAGTCATTCTTATAAAAAATGGAACGTATTGGGGAGGGATTACAACTTTTGAAGTCGCACAGCACACCTGGTCTCCAAGATCCACTGAAGGAAGGCACTGGCATTCTGTTCAAACTCCTGGCACATCTCAAAGTTTTTGACCTGTCTTGACTCTTCCTTTTGTAGCTCCTGCTCCCGTTCCTAAAACCCCAAATCACAGATAAAGTAGTACCTACTGAAAAACTTCCTTTGCAATAAAATGGCTGCACACCTTAACTTTCTCAAATCTGATTTGTCTTCCAGCAGCATGTGACTATATATTTATATTTCTTCCAGGCCACATTTTCTCATCTCCAAAAAGTGAAGAAAGTTCAAGTCACTTCCCATAAGTGCTTGCAGGTATCTCAAAGACCAATCCTGGTAACAAGTAATCAAGTAATATAGGCAAATATTTTCTCTTTTCAATATTTTTTCCAAGTGAAATTTCATTTACATAAAAGTAGCCTCAAAGGGAAAAGTACTAATAAGAATTGCCATCTAAAATTGATGATTTTATGGTGAAATTTTCCTTTTTAACTGTTTAAATATTTTCCATAGCTTCTATAATGAACATCATCATAGAGAGACAAAAATTAAATGTAAACACATTAAAAAGGCACTTTTGGAACTATGTAAAAAAATAGAGAATGCCTTAGATGGGGGAATATACAAACTGTAAAGATACATACAAGTCTCATGAATTTTTTGTAACCCATTTTTAAAGCTACCCCCTGAAGCTTGTTTGCTTCCCTAAATTACTGCTCAATACCCAGGAGCAGGAAACTGTCCAAACCATGGGGCATAGTTTGATGAACATATACTATAATGAACATACTTCCAAATTTTTCTTAGACTGTCTAGTTTATGACTACTGTCCTGATTAATGGTGTTCTTTTCCTTCTCAAAAGATTTCCAACTTGGGTAATAACCTAAATGCTCATGATCACTACAGCCAAAGGAAGTCTTTTCTGTGCTTCAAGCTACCTTGATGATGTCAGATAGATGTTCCCAGATTCTTTTTAGCACCTTTATTGTTAACCAGGTGTAAGGGCTGGAGGGCACATTTAAGCTCTTAATCTGCTGGTCTAGTTCTGTCAAATAGTTAAAGTCTTCTTGGGCCCTGACCATGGAGGCCAAGAAGGCCTCATGGTCCCTTTGCAGCTGGCGAATCTCATTCAGGGAGACACAGTGCACAGGTTCTGACAGGTTCTCTTCGGCATTTTCACACCAGTGGTTGAAAGCTGAAGCCTTGTGTGCAAATTCCATGAATAGCTCCTCAGCCTACAGAGGAAAAAAAAGATACTCCATCTTTTCCAACAGAAAGAGAAGAGGAGAAGAAAAGACTAAAGAGAAGAAACAAGACTGAGGATATAAAAAATGACTGTCTTCAAATATTTTCAGGGCCAAGAGGGCAGAGCTAAAACCAATGGAAATCATACAATTAGATGGATGGAAATTGAGTTAAAGTTATAACTCTGATCCTGGCATTTTCTTGTTGGGTGAAACTGGTCAAGTTTTCTATCATTTACAAATGAGAAGGTTGGATGACTTGTAGATTTATTTTAGTTTTAAAATTCCAAAAGTGGCAAAAGTTGTTTTTAATGATAAAATTTCTTGATTTTCTATTATATAGTCTGCGTTTCAATTCTACTTGGCACATAGTAAACATGTAAAAATAGGTGTTATATGAATGAATAAATAAAAGATTAAATGAACAAATCGTTTATAGGATAGGCAAATCTAGCCCATCCTTTATCTACTTTCTTTCTTCTGATCTTTTTCAGACCATACCTCTCCTATGTCTCTTTGTCTACACTGAATTCTTTTCCTACTGTTTTTTTAAACTTTGTTTAGGGCTCATCTCATGCCTGAAGCCCCTGCTAAAACCCATTCCTACCCTCTAATCTGTATACTTATTCTTACATACTCTCTGGAGTGATCCATATGTTCTGAATGAATGAATTTCTTTCCTTCTTTATTATTATTATTTTTTACATACAGTTTTCTGGTTTTATTTTTTTAATAAAGCTTGAGCTTTCAGGCTATGAGGATAATGAAATATCATTTTAAAATATAATTTTAATGGCTGAATAAGTTATCAGAGGGTGCCAAAAATGCATACACATTTTTAAAAAGGAAAACACTGTATTAAAATTGTAATACTCAATGTACTGATAACAAAAACTGAATACAAGTCATGTTTGACTTCTGCAATTACAAGAGGTGCTCAAAGTGGTTACCATCAGTGTCTATCTAATACATAGATAACATATCTTAAAATGTGTATACATTTCTTTGGCACTCAGCTATTTAAACACTATCTTATTATTGCTTGTTTATATTATTTCCAATTCTCTCCATTACAAATAGTACTGTGATAACTATCCTTTAAAATTAATCTTTGATAACATTCATTATTTTCATGTCAGTTCACTTTTATTTATTTGTTTGTTTGTTTGTTTGTTTGTTTATTAGATTCAGGTGTACAAAACAACATAATGATTAGACATTTACAGACCTCATGAGTGATAACTCTACTACCCATGTGACACTGCATACATGTCTCTTACAATACCACTAACAATATCCTCTATGCTGTGTTTATATCCCATGACCACACACATGTGTGTGAGCATGCGCACACCCACACACATGTGTATTACATCGGCATTCAATATTTCTATATTAGTTTTAGGTGTATAGTAAAGTGGTTAGGCATTTATATAATTTAAGAAAAGATTGCCCAATAAGTCTAGTACCCATCTGACACCATACATAGTTTTTACACCATTATTGACTGTATTTCCCACACTGCGTTTCATATTCTTGTGACTCTTTTGTGACTACAAATTTGTCTTCCTAATCCCTTCAACTGTCTCACCCATCCCCCTAACGGCATCTAGCAATCATCAGATTGTTCTCTGTGTCTATGCATGAATGACTCAAACTTCTGAATGAGAGGAATAGAATGCATTGTTCCAAACAGTTTATAATTAAAAATAGTTTTAGATTTAAAATGCATCATAGATTTTGGGTCAGCAGACTGCACTGTCAAGGAGATTTATGTTATACAAATGAGTATTCATCCTTAAACATAAGGGTTAAAGAGGAAAAACTGGCCCAAGTGGAAAGGAGATTATAAGGTTGAGCACTATTACATTTTCCCTATACTCATTTCAGCAACCTATATGCTAAAACAGACCAGCACAGAGAAGACTAATATGGCCCCTACATAGGAAGAACATAAAAATCATAAAGTACTTCATATTATTTTCATAATACTATGAATCAACTGAAAACATTATAAAGATTTTATAATCATAAAGTAAAATAATAGAGTCAGAATGTGAAGTATCTTTATATATATTTTTATATATTTATACAGTTACCTATTAATGATTTTATTTTTACCCAAAATTAGGTCTCATGTCCTTCAATAGAGTAGAAATTAACTGAGGGTCCAGACTGATTGATATTTTTGTGTTTGTTTTCTAATTCCCCTAACTGCCCACCTTAACTTGTTGCCAGTCACAATACTTGTTATCTTCAATAATTTCACTGACCATCCTGACTTCCATTTATTATTGATTTTTTAATGATCAATATCTAATACCTTAGCAGCCACCATTAGAAAGAACATTTTAATCACATATATCCATATACAACTCAGTGTTTTAAACTGCATTTTCAGATTCATTACCTTTTTTCATAGTAATACTACAAAACAGCAGAAAATGATGGTAACATTTTCCTATTTCATAAATAGAGGAATCAAGGCTCAGGGATGTTGAGTGACCTACAAGGGTTGTCCAAAAAGTATCCAGGCATATAATATGAAAAATATACATCAAGTTGACAATGCACTGTAGAATTGTATGCCTGAAACCTATGTTATCCTTGCTAACAGATGTCACCCCAATAAGTCTAACAATAAAAATGAATTTAAAGGAAAAAAAAAAAAGAAAAATAGAGGCATTAATGGCTGGGGTTTTTTCCAGACAGTTCTCATATATAAGGTTTCCCAGCTAGGAAAGGTGAGAGCACAAGTTTTACTTGTCGAATTCTCCTTTTATTTGAGTTAGAGAAAAGCACAAGAGCAACCTTTTCTTTTGCTTACCAGTAAGATCTTCTATCCTCTTGTTTTACGTACCTCTTCCATTACCTGTGCCTGGTTTTCACATAGTGTCAGCTGGATAACTGGCATATCAGTCTTTAAAAAAACTTTATATTCATCTAAAAACTAAATTACTTCTTTCTCAACAAAAATGCTTTCCTGATCATTTTAAAAATACTTAAATGTCTATAGATTATCCAAACAGAGTTTCCAGGATCTATTTCTGGATCCCATAGTTAATATATAGATAATTAACACCTTATTATGGCTCATCAATTTTATAAAATTTACCTTCAGTAAGGGCAGCTGTTTCTCCAGCAATTTATCTTTGTAGGCTGCAGAAGCTTCCAACAGTTGTTCCCAGCACCTCAGCAGGGCAGTATGGCGCTCCTCAATGGCTTTGGTCTGGCTGTGCTGAGCAGTCACCAGTTGATCCTTTAGCTCAGTTATCTTGGACAGTCTCTCTTGCTGGAAGCTCTGTAGACTGGCATCTAGTGTGTCCTGAAAAACACCCATAGGGAAGCAGTGAACAGAAAAATAATGTAGATTACAAGAGGTCATTCACACCTAGGTTCCCACCAGCTCTTTGTCATGGACAAGATGAGGACTAGGAAAGAGTTAAAATGATGATCAAAGAAAATAAAATTTGACTTAGAGACTTAAATGAATATTTGGGATTGGATTATGGTTAAATTCCAGTAGATGTATTATATATTTCATAATTAGAGTTTAGGTTAGGTAGAAAATTAATAGTAAGAGAATACTGGAACATACTATGATATTTCAAGTTTTTATACAAATTAACAAAAGACCTCCTACAGATGCTAGTTATAAAATGGTGGAAATGTTAATATCTGAATCACAAAACTAGGGATGTTTCACTTTCAGCTTTAACAGGGTAACTTGATTTGACCAATTCTGTCTGTGTGAACAATTTTAACCACTAGATAAGTACAAAAAAATTAGCTATTTGAAAGGGATCAGAATACAACTTCAGTAGTTATAACTCAAGGGATCAATTTCCATGGAGGAGGCAATAGTATTCTCTGTTACTTTTCTTTTTGTAACTACAAACTGTATAGGGCAAGAAGAGAAAACACCAGATCAGAAGTTCTGATGTTCTTGTGGAGCTAACGAGATAAAAACTGGAGTTCTGGGAAACAAGGGCAGCTAGAATTTGAGAATCCAAGAGAACTGTATAAAAGATTCAATATTCTACCTATATTTTTTTCAAGGTACTTATAGATTTTTTAAAACTGCATAGGAAACAAGTCCTAGAAGCCAAGCAGAAAACAGTAGCTATAGATCAAAAATCCTAAACTGAGTTTTCCATAGTCATGTAGTGCTGAGTTCAAAACAAAAGTATAAGCAAACCTAGTGAAAGAGATTTATTTGAAGCCTCTGAAAGTGCCCAGGTATAAGAGCAAGCTGAAAAAAACTACTCCTCAAAAAGAGTGTAATTATGTCTTAAATCATTTCAACGCCTGGCCAAAAAGTAGGGTTTGGATGGGGGATGGGTGGTGTCAAATTATAGCTTTAAATAAAAACTTATGAACTAATTACTCTAAATATAAAAGGACTCATCATTTCAATAAAATGATCAGATTTGATTAAGTAATACTCGCTATATGATATTTATAAATGACATCTGATATATAAAAACACTGCACTTCTATGTTCATGGCAGCACTATTCATAATAGCTAAGACATAGAAACAACCTAAGTGTCCATAGACAAATAAAGAAAATATAATTAGATAGATAAATGATAAATACATACATACATAGGAATATTATTCAGTCATGAAAAAGGAAAACCCTGTCAGTTTTCAACAACTTGGATGAATCTTGAGGGTATTTTGCTAAGTAAAATAAGTCAGACAGAGAAAGAAAAATACTGTATGAAGTCATTTATATGTGGAATCTAAAAATGTGGTTACCAAGAACTGGGAGTCAGTGGGTGGGTGTGCAAATGGTACAAACTTCCTTTTCACAAGTTCTGGGATCTAATGTATAGTATGGAAATTGATCCCTTGAGTTATAACTACCAAAGTTGTATTCTGATCCCTTTCAAATAGCTAATAATACTCTATTATATACTTGAAAATTGTTAAGAGAGTATATCTTAAATGTTCTCACTAAAAGAAAATAGTAATTATGTGAGAGAATAAAGATGTTAGGTAATGCTATGGTGGCAATCAGTTTGTAATTTAGAAATGTATCAAATAAACAACAAAGTAAAATAAAATATAAAGAAAGAAATGTTAAAAAAAAACACACCAAAAGATGAAGATAGATATACATACACTGTAAGCATGAAACAAAAGAAAATTGGTATAGTATTCTAGTTGTGAAAAACACTTTAAGTAAAAAAAACGTTATTAGAGAGAAATATGAATATTTCATAATTAACACTATCAATTCATCAAGATGATTTCATAATTCTAAGTGTCAACCCAACTTTTAACTTAGCCTCAAAATAAAAATAGCAAAGTATTTAAACAACATGATTAACAAAATCTGATGAGTAATATAAATTACAGGAAAATACACATTCTTTTCAATTGTAGAAAAACTAAACACTTCTGGTAAGAATGTAAATTGGTACAGCCACTATGGAAAACAGTATGTGGGTTCATCAAAAAATTTAGAATAAAATTATCATAAAATCCACCATTCCCTCTTCTGGGTATCCACCCCCAAATCCTGAAAACATTTATCCATAAAGATATATGTAACTCTATGTTTATTGCAGCATTATTCATGGTGGCCAAGATATGAAAACAATCAAATTGTCCTTCAATAGATGGTACATACCGGTACAAAGATGGCACATACCGGGGGTGCCAAAAAAAGTACATACATTTTAAGCGATGTTATCGATGTATTACTTTTTGAAGTTGAATTAAATTATGGTAGCAATGTGTAGCATGTATGACATTTGCTCAAAAGATGGCATTAATCAAATGAATGCTAGCTAGCATCACCATGCAACAGGCAGGACAGTCAGAGAAAATGGCAGAAGCATGGTTTTTGTTTGAGGAACACAAGATCATTTTGAACTGGTATTTGAAATTTAAGAACATTGAGTTTCCTCCACGTTATCTTGACTTAACACTCCTTGACTTCTACCTATGGAAGATCTTAAATGATGTGGTGTACTGTAGAAAACTGGCTGCACTGGTAGTAATTCAGGAAGAAACTGAAATAGCATGTACAGCAACACAAGTGAACACTTTGGTCAATGTTGCTCAAGCAGTAGTTTGCCATAGTCAGAAGTGTCTGGACACTTCAAGTACCTCTTGTAATTGTAGAAGTCAAACGTGACTTGTATTTATCTTTTGTTATCAGTATATATTGAGTATTAAAATTTTAATACAGTCTTTTTTCTTTCTTAAAATGTGTATACATTTTTGGCACCCTCTGTATATGCAGTGGAATATTACTTGGCCATAAGAAGAGATGAAATCCTGCCATTTGCAACATGGATGGATCTTGAGATTACTATGCTAAATAAAATAAGTCAGAGAGAAAAAGTCAAGAAGCACATGACTTCACTCATATGTAGGATATCAAATTGAAAGCAGCAAAGGAAAGAGACAAACAAACAAACAAACAAATACCCAGAGACACGGAAAACAGTTTAATGGTCAACAGAGGGGAAGAGGGGAAGGGAATGGTAGAAGAGGTAAAGGGCGCCAAATACGTATATAGTGAAGGAGGATAACTGACTCTGGGTGATGAACACACAATGCAATATGCAGATGATGTATTATAGAAATGTATACTTGAAACCTATTTAATTTTACTAGCCAATGTCACCCCAATAAATTTAATTTCAAAATAAAGTAAAATAAATTATAAATATAAAAAATGATAATTACAGACTTCCCAAATGTTTGAAAATTAAACAACACACTACAGAATCACCAATGGGTCAAATAAGAAATTACATCAGAAATGACAGAACATATTTAACTAAAATATAATGTGAAATTTGAGATGAAGTTAAGCTAAAACTTTACATAGAAAGAAATTTGATTCTTAAATAAATATATGAGAAAAAAAGAATGACTGCATATTTGATAATCTCACCAGTCATTTAAGAAATTTTAATTAAGAAATTTATAAAGTTAAAAAAAATGATAAAGATATTAAAAGTTATTAATGGAATATAATTAAAAGGTACAACAGAGAAAACTTAAAAGCCAAAAGTTGGTTCTCTAATAAAAATGATGAACACCTATTGCAAGACAGATGAGAGAGAGTAGAGAAGGAGAGAGAGAAAAGGATAGAAAACTAGTGATTTATTAACAACAGGAAGGAAAAATGAAACAATAGTACAGGACCTACAGAAAATAAACCAACAAAATTTAGGAATGAAATAATCGTATGTGTCCAGCTTCTGTGTGATATTGGTATTGAACCTCACTGGCATCTATTAACAAGGCAACCATGGTCTCACCTGCTTTGCCAGGAGAGTGAGGAAGGCAGCGAGGTCTGCACCATTGCCATTGGTCTTCAGGCTTGTTTCCTTCTCAGCTAAAGTGCAAAAATTGTTAATAAGATGGAAATGATAGTTGGTCAGACTTAGTAGGGAGAAAAGGCTATGTCCTATAGACCACCAGAGAGCCTCTTAACTCTCAAAGTGTGTGATTCATTGGAAACTGAGAACAGAGGGGACCAATGGATTGCTTTTCTAGACGTATGCAGGATAAAATGGAAAAAGGGCCAAGAAAACTTCTGAGTGTTTCATAGAACAAAGAAAAATTGCATGTTAGACATAAACTATAGGTAAATCAAACACACAGTTTATTTCTTAGTATGCTTTGTCATAGCCCTATCTTTCTGAATATCACATGTGAAATCATCAATTCCCAAAAAAGATGTTCTCTAGAATAACCATATATAGTCACCCTCTTAGCACATGAGGTCAGACAACAGTGCTGCCAACATAAGCACACAATGGCGAGTTTGCAAACTTAATTGTCAGATTTTCAGGGTGATGACAGCTGCAATGGCCATTCCAGAAAAAGAGTTCCAAAATTGCTTTGAAGTGTGGACTAAGCACAGGCATTGGTGCATAGCTTCCCAGGGAGAATACTTCAAAGGTGACTGAAGTGATAGTCAGCAATGAGGAATGTAACACTTTTCTAGGACAAATTTGTGAAATTAACTGTCCAACCTCATATTTCTCTCTGTGTGTCTGTATGAGTGTCCTTACACACATGTATGTGCTATTGTAATAGTATCCTAAAAGGTTAGGAATGGGTGATGAAGGGAGCATTTCTCTTTGCAGGGTAAGTGAGAAAGCCCCAGGAACAATTCTATAAATGGAATTTATCAACATTTATCAAACCTGAGGACACTGGCCCTCCTATAGCATACCTATCCAGGACTCTACCACATCAGCCTTCCAGTTGAACTGCTGAAAAGCATAATCATCTTCCAATTGCAACTTCCAAGCAGCTATTGCCTTGGCCAGAGATGGAGTCTTTTTACTCAAAGCCTCTATCTTTGCAGAAATCTTCTCCTTGTGCTGATTTTCCTCCTGCAGCTCCATGGTTGAAAGAAGAAGGAGAGAAACCAAGACCAGAAGTGTGAATTCTTTACTACTAATAAAAACCCTTCATCTTTCTCATTCCAAATGTGTAACTTCTCTAGGTTTAGTGAATTAATTCTATTATTCATCTATGTCTCAGATGGATATTTCCACCCTAGTATTTGGATGATCTTCTCATGTTTGCCCACAGAAGTATAATCTTCTTACTCAGTGTAAGCATCATGAAGGTACGAAGTCATCTGTGTTTAGGGTTCTTTGTATAGTACATATAGCAGTGAGACTTGTAAAAACAAGCATCTAAATAGAAGAATGATTCCACAATTACTATGAGGTTTCCATGTTGTTTGTCCTCCTCCCTAGAAGCTTACAGAAATTTTTTTTACATTTTTACAATACTCTATGACCCAAGCTATTCATTTTATAAGATCTTCATAAGTGCCGTGCCGTAAGACTCATAGAATAAGAGTGTCAACAAAGGATTCAAAGAAATCTTTAAGGTGTACTT
Source organism: Lyroderma lyra (assembly GCA_004026885.1). Classification (NCBI taxonomy): domain Eukaryota; kingdom Metazoa; phylum Chordata; class Mammalia; order Chiroptera; family Megadermatidae; genus Lyroderma; species Lyroderma lyra. Next base: position 30,101 of record PVJL010008050.1, read on the forward strand.
ATAAGAATTTGAAAAAACAATTTCCAGAAAAAAGCAATTAAATAGATAATTATTTGCTAAAAACAACAACGATAATAACAAAAAGGCAGCTTAAAAGAGATTATGAAAGGTGTATATGTGATTTTAGCACTGCTCATGAGTCTATATTTGGGCCAATTGCTTTTGAAAATGAAAGTTTGACTTGGAATCCCCAGAGTCTCTTACCTTACTTAGGATGTCTTCTCCTTGAGCACACACATTTTGCACTCGGACCTCATGGACAGCAAAGTCATTATCCAAAGCTTCATGCTTCTTTAGCAAGTTCTGCATGAATGAGTCAGTAAGAATCAAAACACCCACATTCTGACTCCCTTTGATGCCATTCACCACTGATGATTCAACTAAATTGATAGAACATGAGAGTATCCACTTCTTCCTGCACAACTCTACTAAATTATTCTCCCAAAACTCTTCACTTGCCCAAAAGGGCAAACTTACCAGAAAAAGGAATATAAGTGACATTTTTCTAACTTACCACATGATCTTAAGGTTTTCTGGATTTTGGAATAAGAATGTGGATCAAGGTAAGACATAGAACTTCCCCACATTGAAATTTATATAATTCTATGAAGTACTGTATCTACCAGAAAAATAGTTAAGTATCAAGAACATCCTATACTAAGAGCTGACCATAAAGTCTTCTTTTCTCACCAATAGATTCTAGTTTTAAAGGTAAAAACATTGACAATTTAAGAAGAGACTCACATTAAAGAGAAGAAAATTAATCCATCAACTTATTGCTCACCTGAGTAGCAGCCAATGTGTCTCCAGAATCCCCTCGGGCAACCATTGCTTCCTTTTCGCTGATCCACGTTTCCTCCTCCTCAGCACTCTCCATGAATTGCAAGTATTCTAGGGACTCTTCCAACCGAAGCCCTCTATACCAGGGCAGTCATCCCCAATATGGATGAGAGGAAACTAGTAAGCAGTGGGAGTGGGCTGAGAGGCACAATCTCATGAGGCAGCCACAGTTGAACTGGGACACAAAACAATCAAATATATGCCTACTGTTCAGCTGTGGTGATTTCCTCTAAAAAGGGGGAGACCGTTGCCCCAGAAATTCAATTTGTGGCATAATCTACTCTCTAAGAAATCTTCATTGGGAGAGGAAATTTTGTCCAAACAAAAGTGCAAGACTATGGAGTTGGATAATAACAGCAATGAAGCAGAGTCTTTCTACTCTGAGCACCAGGTAGACACTACAAAGTATTTTATTCCCCAGGAAGAAATGTCTTCCTGTTACCAACAGACATGGAATCATAGGCAGAAATTATTTTATTTGACTATGATTCTAAATAGTTATATGACTATAAGGGAGGAAAATTTTTTCACCACTAAATATTGCACACAATGTTCAAAATGAGGAGATGTATAAACAGACATGTGGCGAGTAACCTGGTATGAAAGATAACATATGTAGGGCAACAATGATATAAGACAGCTACAAATAAGTGTAGCAGTCCTGATATATTTAGAATACAGAGGCAGTAATCACTTCTGCCTGGGGTGAATGGAAGAAAGCTGCATGTAAGAGTTTGCATTTGAGCAGGGACTTAGCATATAGATGGAAATGGGGAGTAGGGGAGAAATGCTGAGTATTTCTGTCCCCGACCCCTCAACACAAACCCAATATTTGCAACATAGGAAGAGAATTGGGCTTCCTATCCCCAACTCACCGAGCCTTGGTCAACTCTTTGAGCTTTTCCCAGTGTTGAACAAAATGAGCCAGCCTTTCCTGGATCTCTTCTAGCTCCACAGCAGCCTTGTCTCCTAGCCTCTCTGCCATGTCCAGAACATTCTGAAGGACACATCCACTTCATTACCCCCAAATCTCTCCCAATTTAGACATAGTCTCCTGGCAAAATATATAGCTCTTCTTACCCTCCAAATCATTTATAAACTCCATGGGACCTGTTATGGTCCTGAAAATCTGGGAGAATGAAGAAAGCTGCAGTGATTTGGTGTGTATGTAATTGTGAATTTTGCATTGTTAAAATTTACCATTTGATATTGGAATATGTTCTTAAATAAAGGTGGCTGTGTTATACATCATTTTAATGTGCATTTCTCACTTTATGATTTTTTGCTAATGGCTTATTACTTGCTGTTTATTTTATATTTATTTTAGACTATGAAAATAATGTTTTAAAGTGTCAACTTCTCTAATTCTATGCAAGAACAAACCATTTCTCAATTGGATTGTGACATATAATGAAAAGTGGATTTTATATGACAATCAGCAATGACCAGCTCAGTGGTTAGACTGAGAAGCTCCAAAGCACTTCCCAAAGCCAAACTTGCACCAAAAAAGGTCATGGTCACTGTTTGGTGGTCTGCTGCTGGTCTGATCCACTACAGCTCTCTGAATCCCAGCGAAACCATAACATCTGAGAAATATGCTCAGCAAATCGATAAGATGCACCAAGAATTCATTGAATCCTGAAGCATGAATTTTTACGTTACAGGAATAAACAAACTAATTTCTCATTGGCAAAAATGTGTTGATTGTAATGGTTCCTATTTTGATTAATAAAGATGTGTTTGAGCCTAGTTATAATGATCTAAAATTCACAGTGCAAAACCGCAATTACTTGTGCAGAAACCTAAAACAAGGCCACTCTCTATGACCTGCTTTATGGATAACTCATGGTCACAGGGTGATCCTGCTGTCCAGCCAGACCTAGAGTCATTTACTTTTTATGTGGCTCAGCTCAAGTACAGCTTTGCTGGACCTCCCAACCTGCATTCTAATTGTCAACAATTGTGCCCTGGAGTGTTAAAAGTGGGAAGAGCATGGGTTTTATGCAAAATTCTATTTATAGGATACAAAATATAAAGGAGAAAAGAACACTTGTGAACTCTACATGACCTTAGTATGCCACCTTCATATTTTGTAGTATCATCCTATTTTTCTATAACACGAGAGGTTAATATTAGATTATTTCTGCCTTTCCAGGTCTCATTTTCTACTATTTCTACCTGGATGGCAGGTTCATGTGCCACCAGCTCCATCTCTAGGCGTTTGTGTTTCTTCAGTAATTTTTGAACACCCTGAAGATCCCTCCCATAGTCCTTGGAGCTCACTCGTACTAACTTCTCCCTGCAACCAAGGAAGAAAACAGAAAATTTAGAGATTAGACATCTGAAGTCATCCTATAACAGCAGTTTTCTAAGAGTGTGTGTGTGTGTGTGTGTGTGTGTGTGTGTGTGTGTCTGAGGGTGAGGTAACATTCTAGGATCAGTAATCACAAAGATAATTAGTGCCAAAAGCTTTCAGCAAAACTTCTGACTTATGCTAATACAAATTAAAATAACATACTGATGTCCACCATATGCACAGCTATAACAACCTTCCCACTAGTTCCTTTGCCTGTCTACTTGTGTATCTTCTCTTCTTTGCTCAAGAACATACACTAACATTTCTCTTTCAAAAAAGTAAAAATGACATGTATGAGGGCTGTCTGGAAAGAACTGAGCCACATAATATAAAAAATAGAGGGATTCATATGCATACACACATATACACATATATGGCCTTTATTATTTTTTATCTTAACATAAATAATGGATTTAGGGTTATAAAGAACTAGTATATATAGAAATCATGGCAGTTGGATTGGTTCTGAGCATAAAATATTTGAACATCACCCTGACACATAGTAAAAGACTACATAGACAAGATTATCTTACTGTTCTTAAAAAGGGTTCTAAAATGTCCTACTTGTCCTGTGCACAATACTTTTTTCTAATTCACTGATTACTTATAAGAATCATCAGGTTTGTTGAAGGAAAACATGGTGAGTCAGGTTAAATAGTAAATAAAACAAATAATTTGATTTGCTAATATAGTCCCAATCATATTTTTTACAGCAGAGGTACAGTTAGTAATAAAACCATGTGTAACATTCTCTATCCAGTGTTCAGTTCTGTGGGATAGTAGATAACCAGATACAGAAAGAAAAATGACAATGATCTCATCAGTTGAGTAAGTTGTAAATGCCCAGCTGCCTGATTCAGAATAGCATTACACATTCCCTGAACTATATGGAAAAAAGAGATATGGTTTTTTAATTTTGTTCCCAGAATGTATGTGAACTGCTCCCCACTCCCTCCATTCTTATCTCCCTCTGCCTACATACAGTGAGGGAATTTTGGGGAAAATAAAATAAATGTTAATTTTAGGCTAAGGAAAACATGATTAAGAAGTAATACCAACTGCAAGAAACATTACATATTTAATTGCAGCATCAAGTAGGAACATGTCTGATGGATTATCTACTCTCTTGGATTATCAACACAGTGTGTGTTGGCAGTACATACTCTATCCATGATTCCTCATCATCTAGTTCCTGGAAGAACTGGAACAAGGCATAGACCTCTTTCAGTTTTTCATGGTGTGCTGCTGCTAAGTTCTGGACATCCAGGAAGCGCTTGTTGACATTATCCCTTTTCTCCACAATCTTGTCGGCATTGAAAGTCCCACTGGAGAGCAGATCAGTTGCCAGCTTATTCAGGTCCTTGAGTGCATCCTAGAAAGCCCCAGTGTATTCAGTTAACAGTACAGTACAGGCATTAATTAGACTTACAGTTTTAATCACGACTGGTTAAGGTTCAAAGACTGAGTCAAAGAGATTGTTTTTAAAGGTAGGAAATTTGTTGTTATGTTCTTTTGATGCAGATTGGATAAGGGCAATATCGATAGCATAACTATGTTACTCAAATGCACATTCGGGCTTATGTGTCCTGTTCTTCCTTCTGATGTGTTCCCCTTTATTTGCTTCTTTTTCCCCATTATTAATAGAAAATAAGACCTTGGTGAGCAAGCCTCTCTCCCTAAATAGGACTGTCTTCTTTATAATACTGAATTTGATGAATACTGATTTATTGAAATAGTCACTAAGAGCTACGTTTGGATTGTCCACAGAACACACTCAGCCTCTTCTCTATTTTTATGCAAACTCTGCCCCCTTATTGATGTCACAAAGAATGTCATTAAGTCCTGAAATAAACTTAGAAAGCCTCTGACTTCTTGTCCTTTCTGTGGGTATCTGCATCACCACATAAAACTGATCATGTAACACTCTCTTGTATTAAATTAACATCTGCCAGCATGTTATTTACTGCTCCTATTATATTACAAATCTCTGCTTGATATTAGGATGCTACTGGAATTCTATTTCCAGAGATGACATGTACTTCAACTTCATTGCTTATGACCCCATTTGATTTTATTGTTTTTGTCTCTAAATCTATGAAATAAACTAGTATTTTCTTTCTACGACCAGATCAAATGTGTAGCTTTGGATGATAGTAGTTTGCATGTATCAGTTAAAAAAATAAGACAACTTTTAACATCTGCTTCCTGGAGTCTTAGAACATATAGCTTAATGAACATTGGTTAATAGTGACTGTTGCAACCTCTCTGCAGCCTGTTGATTTGACCTGGTTATAATGACTGCTGGCTGAGAACGCAAGTGAATTTTGCAAGACTGTGTTCTCAAGTGATGACAGGTCAGAAACCTTTCCATTCTTGGAATGGAAATCCCAGGGGAGTGGGATTTCAACACCACTTACCTCTCGAGCCAACATCTCTGTTTCCAATAGCTGATGCTTCTTGAGTAGGTTTCCTGCAGAAGCCAAGTCTCTAGCCTGATCTTGCATGGCCAGCAGTGTCTCTGCCTGGGAAGGGAAGAATAAGAAGTAAAATTGCCAGATGAAAACTATCTTTAAGGTGAACAAGGTTATCAATCATGTCCTAAACTTTTCCCAAGGAGAGTCAAGGAGATTATTCATACATAAATTTGACTATCTGATAAGCGTTCAGTATATGTGTTGCTGACACTAGTACAGATAAGTGTTCATTAAACTCCCATTCCCCTAGCATTTCCAGGTGCCATTACCTCTGAGAGCCAGAACTCAAAGTCCCGGATGCCTGTATTAAACCTCTGTTGGCGGCTAGCTTCATTGAGCTTCTGCCCTTTGTCAATGGTTTTCTCACACAGGTAGTTCCAGTGTTTCCGCAGCTCTTCCAGTTGACCCTACCCCCCAAAAATTGAAGAATAATTATGGTCTTTAGAATCCTGGGTCCTGTACAACTTAAAAAGACAATATAGGGAGGATGAGGATGTAGGGACTGGTGAAAATTTTCTAGTACTTGAATGTCATACATTTTAAACCAGTTATGCTTAGTCTTAAACAGTTAAAACAACAGGAGGTATTAGAAGAAAGTTTGAAGAAAGTGTACTGGTCTGATTACAGGGACTGATGCGCAAATACCAAAAACTCTTGGCAGTGGGAGTAGAAAATGTAAAGCAAACAGGATAATGTTTAAGAATTAAGTTTAAAGCTTTCTTGGAGTTCTAAGACTAAGTGTGGTGGGAACCATAAGATCTGAGTATCACTGTTGACTAGAGAACATATTCCATATCCCCATACATGGAAACATTGAAAGTAAAAGATTTCTCTTCATGTGACTGTGTAGCTCAGAGCCCTACCTTCATGGTCTCTTCATTGCCATCACATGCCTTCCGCTCAATCAGAGAGTTCCCCAAGTTGATGACTCCATCTACTTGATCAGCTCGGCCATAGACCTCATTTTCAAAGGTCTGGTGCTTCAGGTATTTCCTCTGAAGGGAAAAACAAACAAACTATCTAACTAAGCTACCCTTTCATTTAGCGAATCAAGAAAAGGTAACTTTGATTTAAAAGGAAGAGTTACTATTTCTATTATAACCAAAGTGATGATAACTACTGAAGGACCTGCTCCACATTAGACTTAAAAGTCCCTAAGGACAGCAGCAGTGGTCTCAATAGTAAGAAAGTGTTCAGTATAGGGAGATGAACCTTTCATGCAAAAATCTGGGCATACTGAATGTTGAGCTTACCTGAATATTGGTGGGGTCTTTGTAGGACTCATCACAGGCTGTGGGCAGCATTTCACTGATCCATTCTTCTAGGTCCTCGAGGTCACGGTAGAATTGTTTTAAGTCAGCATCGTCTCCCAGTTTTGTCCGCTCAGCAATGAGCTGTGCTTTGAGAGCGTTCCATCTGCAGGAGGGGCTAGATCACTCTGTGTCCTTTTTACTTCTCCCAACCTCTAATGGCATATCCATAAATTTTCTCATTTGTCAACTTTTCATTTACATATTTATGTGTTACATGTAACAGTTATATATTATTTAGTTATACATTATATGAACATATATTATATTATATATTACTTATATATAACATAGTCTCATTATTTTTAGATATTAAATACAGTAGTTAAGTCAGGTAATTTCTAAAATAACTTCCATGTCCTTCATTCTGTGAGTCTAGATCACAAATTTTCCCAAAGTGTTAAGATAGTTTTAGGCATCTAGAAGTGAGAATGCAGAGTGTTATCTCCATGCTCAATGGTAGAAGAGAGGTCACCTTGATACACCTGTAGCTCACAAAACACTTGCTCAGAACTGACCTGTCTAGCACCCGTTGGAGCCGAGCAGTAATCTCTTCCTTGGCATAGTGGTCATCAGCTATGAGCTGCTCAGCAAAATGTTTTAGCTCAGTGATCTTCTTTTCCTAGATAAAGAAAAAAAAAGAGCCCAGATGTCTGTAAATTAGGCCCTGGTGCAATCCCAGACTCTCTCCTAAAAAAGAACAGAGATATCCTGGTTTCATGAAGGGAAACAAAACCAGGACCACAGGATAAATGTTTTACAGAGAGGTAAATTTTAATTTATCAAGAGACAAAACATTAATAATGATACTGAGATGGGTTAATTGTGTGGTACTGAGTTTCTTTCTTTGACATTTCCCATGGGCATTGTAGAGGGTGATTCCTGCATTTGGTGGAATGTTGGAAGAGACAATATATTAAGTCATTTCCAATTTTCAAAGTCATGTTTTAAAAGGCCGAGTTTAAAATTAAGTAAGTCCAATGCCACGTGTAACTTGGGTTAGACTAAGTTGAAGTGTCATGTTGCCCAGCCTACCTCAGAGGTTTCTGTAAGAAGGAAATTGGAATTAAAATACATTTAAATCATACATGTCATTTATGTATGATTTTAAATACATATACATATGTAGGATTTCTGTTATTATTACTAATAGTTATTTTTAGAACTCTTATAGTAATTATTACCTGGGCAGTGATTGCTTTGTCCAAATCATCACGTTTCTTCATCAAAGCCTCTAGACTGTCTAAGGAACCCTTATCATCTGATCTCAGGAAATTCTCACGTGCCACCATCCAGCTCTCAGCCTGATCACAGTTCCCTTGGAACAACTATGGGAAATGAAGTTAGAGGTCTATGATACAGTAGTTCACACTTGTTCACAGTTTTGTTATCTACAGTTTTAGTTACCATCAGTCCACCACTGTTAAAAAATATTACATGGAAATTCCAGAAATATACTATTCATAATATTTAAACTATATGTCATTCTGAGTAGCATGAGGAAATCTCACTCTGTCTTGTGTCATGTCTGGAAAGTGAGTCATCCCATTGTTCAGTGTATTCATACTATTATACAATTCCCAACTGTTAGTCACTTAGTTGTCTTGGTTATTAGATCAACTTTTGTGGTATTAAAGTTCTTTAATACAGAGGTTGTATTCAAATGTCCCTCATTTTACTTAATAATAAGTCCAAAAAAGGCTTCTGATCAAGATAGTCGGGAAGGTAAACTGTGTGCTATCCTCTTTCCATGACTACCTCAAAATTACAACTACAAAACAACCACCATTGAGAATTTCCTGAACTAAAGATAAACAGAGGTTCTATAATTAAGGATATACAGAAGAAGTCATGTGGAAACTGGAAGGAGGGGCACAAACAGTTAACAGGCTGGCCCACACCCATGTGTGGCTGTTAAAAATTGGAAGAAATACCTTGGCTGTGGAGGTGCCCCCAGTCCAAGATACCAGTGCTGGGGTAAGAAGTCCCCACACCTTCTGGCTGTGAAAACCAGTGGAGGTTGTGACTGAGTTCTAGAAAGGCTGCTGAAGTCCCAGGCAGTCCTATTAAAGGGCCCATGCATGGACTTACTTGTTATGGACTCACTTGCTTTGAGCTCCAGTGCTGGAACAGCAGATCAAAGGGTGTCAGAGACATAAGGGGAGAAACTAAATAGTCTGGCTTCAAGATAAAGACTAGAGGTGCAGCTCCCTCCCAGACAGAAGTGCTTGCAAAGCTATTGTTTCTTCGTTGAACTGTCACCCAATCAGCCTACATGGGCAGGTGGGTGATATAGCTGAGTCTCCATTAACCTAGGTAATACTGTTCACTTCACCTGGGTTATTCCATAAGACTCCGACCCACTAAACTTGCAGGCCCACCCAATCCACTTCCAGTGGCTTTTCCATACAAATGGCCTGTCTTAGCTCTCACTATGAACTTTCCTAAAATGTCTCAAAGGTTCACAAATCCAAAACAAGTGGCATCTGGTCTTGGAATGCCCTGTGCCTCTTACTAAGCAGCCCCAAGTCTGGCATTAGTGGTAGCAGACTTCAGTTTGGACATTAACATCTCCCAGGCACCGCCAAACCCAGTACAAGTGGCAACCATCTGCAGATCACTTTGTAGCTCACACCAAATTCCCCTTCGCAGGGCACAGGCAGTGGCTGAACTTGATCTGCATCAGAGCCCCTTCCAAGAGCCACCAGAACCATCACAGTTGATGGCCAGCTTCAGACCACACCAGAACATCATGCAACCACCTCCACAAATAACATATGCAAAGTGTAGACTTAGCAGTAACCAGAACCCCACTAAAGCAAATCTTGTTCTATAGGGTTAGCCTCTGCACAATAGCTCCTCTATTGTAGTCATGACCAATCCAGACAACAGATCAGCATGAGGGTCAGTTCCTCCTACTGACATGCCAACAGTATTCAAGGGTCAATTACAATAGGAGGGCACACACAACCCAGGCAAAGTACATATCTATAGCACCTGCCTCAGGTGACAAGGGAAACTGAGCCTCTAGGGCCCACAGGACACCTACTACATAAGGCCAGTCTATCAAGATTGGGAGACATAGCAGCTCTAACTGATACATAGAAACAAACACAGCCAAAATGAGGAGACAGGAAAACATGTCTCAAATGAAATATCAGATTAAATCTCCAGAAATAGAACTAAACAAAATGAATACAAACAACCTATGAGATGCAGAGTTCAAAACACTGGTTATCAAGATACTCGATGACCTCAGAGAGAACTTCGACAAAGAGATAGGAAACATACACATGGAGACAGAAACCATTTAGAAATGAATAATAGAATACCTGAAGTGAGCAACATATTAGAGGGAATCAATAGTAGAATAGGTGAAGCAGAGTACTGAGTCAGTGATTTGGAAGGTAAGGTAGGAGAAAACACCCAATCAGAACAGAAACTCTCCCCGCCTCAAAATGAGCATAGTTTAAGGAGTTTGTAGAACAATGTGAAGTATACCAACATTTAAATGATAAGGGTACAAGAGGGAGAAGAGAGAGAGACCTAGAAATTGAAAACCTATTTAAAGAAATAATGATCGTAAACTTCCTTAACTTGGTGAAGAAAAAGGACATACCGACCCAGGAAGAACAAGATGAATCAAAAGAGGTCCACAGCAAGACACATTGTAATTAAAATGCCAAAGTTTAAAGACAAAGAGAGAATCTTAAAAACAGCAAGAGGAAAGCAGTTAATTACCTACAATGGAGCTCCCACAAGACTATCAGCTGATTTGTTTCAGAAATTTTGCAGGCCAGAAGGGATTGGCAGAAAACATTCAAAGTGATGAAAAGAAAGGACCTACAATCAAGATTTCTGTACCCAACAAATCTATTGTTTAGGCTGGAAGGGCAGATAAGAACTTCCCAGACCATTTAAAAAAAAAAGGTAAAGGAGTTAATCACCACCAAAGTAGTATTATAAAAAATGTCAGAGGTCTTTTTATTAAGAAGAGAAAAAAGATAAAAAATATATAATAAAATGGCAATAACTACAACAATTGAAATCTATTGTTGGCAATATCTGTAAACAATTACATATACTTTAAATGCAAATGGATTAAATGCTCCAATCAAAAGATATGGGGTGGCTAAATGGATAAGAAAATAAAACTCTTAAATATACTGCCTACAAGAGACTCACTTCAGATCAAAAGACACATAACAACTGAAAGAAAATAGAGGAATGAAAATGTTATTTCATGCAAATGAAAACAAATAAACAAACAAACAAAGCTGGAGTAGCAATTCTTTCAACAGATCAAAGATACTTTAAAACAACAGCTATAACAAGAGACAAAGAAGGACTCAGTAATTTCACTTTGAGTATTTAGCCAAAGAAACCCAAAATACTAATTTGAAAGACATATGCATGTATATGTTCATTGCAACATTATTTACCATAGCCAAGATACAGAAGCAACTTAAGTGTCCATAAATAGGTGAATGAATTAAGAAATGGTACACATATACAATTGAACATTACTCAGTCATAAAAAAGAATGGAATTTTACCATCTGCAACAACAAGGATAGACCTAGAGGGTATTATGCCAAATAAGTGAAATAAGTCAGACAGAGAAAAACCAATGCCATATGATTTCACTTACATGTGAAATCTAAAGAATAATATAAATGAAAAACAAAACAGAAAAAAATTTATAGATAAGAAAACATTTTGATGGTTGCCAGTTGAGAGGGGTTGTTGGGGGAATAGGTGAAAAGGGAGAAGAGATTAAGAAGTATAAATTTGCTGTTACACAGTAGTCATAAGGATGTAGAGCATAGCATAGGGAATATAGTCAATAATACAGTAGTAACTATGTATGGTGTCAGATTGGTACTAGATTTATTGGAGTAATAAACTTCTTAAGTTATATAAATGTTTAATCACTATGTTGTACACCTGAAGTTAATATAATATTATATGTCAACTATAATTAAAAAGCAGAACATTGCTTAAAAATAAAAAAGAATAAAAGTAAAAATATAAATCTAAGTTACTGAAAATGCAATGAAATGGAATAAATTACTATGTGGTTAAAAACAAAAATACAAACAAAACAAGTAAGTGGTGAAGGAAAGTACTTAAAAAAATAAAGTAATGCCTCAAAGCCATTCAAACAACTTTTATTACAGTATATTGTTATAATTGTTCCATTGTGTTATTAGTTATTGTTGCAAATTTCTTACTGTGCCTAATTTATAATTATACCTCACAATAGGTATATATGTAAAGAAAAACAGTACAGTAGACTCTTCATTAACAGGAACTCAAGCAACCGTCACTCTTAAGCAACTGGCAAAAAGCCAGTTGCTTGAGATTTTGCTGGTTGCTTGAGTTCCAGTTAATGGAGAGTCTACTACATTTATCTAGCATCTACCAATCTTCATGAGTGCTGGTTAACTGAGAGTTTATGGTATATATAAAATTTAGTACTACCTATGGATTTAGGCATTCACTGGGGCTCTTGGAATGTATCTCTCACAAACAAGTGGGGGACTACTATACTGGACTTTTATACTTCCCTGCAAACATGTTTTATGTCTTTATATAAGGTATACTCCACTATTGGGGTATTATTTGCCATATCCTATACCTGATACTGGCTGGTTATCTGTTTAAGCCTGATGAACACTATCCTTCAGGGTAGCCTGTGACACTCTCCCTCTTTTCCCTCAAAGCACATAATGCAATAGATAGAAGATGTACTATAGAATTGTACACCTAGAACCTATGTAATTTTTGCTAACCAATATCATCCCAATAAATTTAACAATTATATGTGTGTGTGTGTGTGTGTGTGTGTGTGTGTTAATCACTCCCCCTTCTTTAGCTTCAAAACATTAATATATTACTTTGTTTTATTAATAATCATCTTACTATATTAAATTATCTATTTACACATCTAATTTCATTACTTAAGAAAAGGGCCACTATCTTACTAATCTTTGTGTTTCCAGGGCCAATCACACAGTATGCTCTCAATGAAAATTAATCAAAATCTTAATAAATAAATAAATTTTAATCACCCTACTTCATGCTCAGGACTAACCTCCATTTTGTTTGGTCCTTTTAATAGAGTTAAGGGCAAAAAACATCATAATGATCAGTCTACAAAGCAAAGAATACAAGGTCAGATAATTAACAGATGCCCTTATGTTTACAGGATGGGAATCCAGTGAAATAAACATCTGTACTAACCATGTAAAATTGCATAGAAGAACCTGACTGGGGCTAATATGGCTCAATAACTGGGGATTTGATGTACCTGCAAATCCAGACACTGATCTAGAGTCTTCTTGCGTCGTTCCCAGGCTTTCTCCAAATCATCTCTCTCTAGTCTGACAGTTTGAAGCTTTTCTTCAATTTCAGGACGAGCATAGTGCCCACTGCCTATAAGTTCTGCACCGAAGTTTTCTAAGGCCTGGAAGGTAGGATACTCAGCCTGCATGTCAGCACGATGTTCCTGTGGGGAAAAGAGGGACGAAACCGGTTAGGCCAATGACATCTCACCAAAGTTGTTAAATGAGGGAAGGTTGTGAAGTCATGTGACCAGTGGCTATGACTTTTGTAGCCATACCTGGTGTCTTTCTATCAAGATCTCAGTGCCAGTTAAATCCTCAGCCAGTTCCTGTGAAGATACCATGCCACCAATGCCACTGATCCAATTTTGTAGGTCCCTAGAGAAACAGACATATTGGAATTGACAAGAAAACCTTACAACTCACTACAAGGCTATCATTTCCAGATTAATACCTTCTTTATATGCTTCACATATCTTAGCTTTCTCATTTCACTGCATGACTTAATAGCAGCAATGTACTGCATTTGGAAACTTCTTCACACATACGATGTCTTTCAATTCTTGAAATAATCCTGTATAGAATTTTTATTTTATTTTTTACTTTTATTTGCTTATTTATTTATTTTTATAAATGTATATGTTTTTTATTGTTAGACTTATTGGGATGACATTGGTTAACAAGAATTACATAGGTTCCAGGTGTACAATTCTATAGCGCATCGTCTGTTTTGTGCATTATATGTTCACCAGCCAATGTGAGTTCTCTTTCCATCACCATATATTTGGCTCCCCCTCCCTCTTCTCGCATTCCCTTCCCCTTGCCCCCAGATAACCATTAAACTAATGATTGTGTCCATGAGTATTTTTGTTTTTTTCTTTGCTGCTTTCAGTTTTTTTATTTTTAAAATTGATTTTTAAAAATTTATTGGCATAACATAGGTTAGTAAATTATATAGGTTTCAAGTGTATATTTCTATAATATATTATCTACACATTGCATTGTGTGTTCACCACCCAGAGTCAGTTCTTCCATCACCACATATTCTAAGCCCCCTTCTATTAACTCCTTTTACCCTCTGGTAATCAGTAAACTATTGACTGTGTTTATGATTTTTGTGTTTGTTTGTTTGTCTTATTTGTTTGTTGCTTTCAGTTTTATAGCCCACAAATGGCTAAAGTCATATGGTTCTTGACTTTATCTGTCTGACTTATCTTGCTTAGCATGACAATCTCAAATCCAGATACATGAAAAAATGTTCACCTTTACTAGCTATTAGGGAAATGAAAATTAAAACCACAATGAGACACCACTTCACACCAGTGAGAATGGCTATTATCAACAAGACAATAACAAGTGTTGGAGAAGCTGTGGGAAAAAAGGAACCCTCACACTGCTGGTGGGAATGTAAATTGGTATAGCCACTATGGGAAACAGTATGGAACATCCTTAAACAATTAAGAATAGAATTACCACACAACCCAGCAACCCCTCTTCTGAGTTATCTACCCAAAAAATCTGAAAACATTTACCCATAAAGATATGTGTATGTGCATTGATGTTCACTGAAGCATTATTCAGGGTGGCCAAGACATGAAAACAACCAAAGTGTCATTTGATAGATGATTCAATGAAGAAGATGTGATACATATATACAAAGGAATATTATTCAGAATATTATTCATAAGAAAAGATGAAATACTGCCATTTGCGACAACATGGATCTTGAGATTATCATATATAGAATTCTTTTGTTTTTATTTTAGAGATATGAAAATCAGCTTAGAGAATAATAAGTGATTTGACCATGTGATAGAACTAAAACCAGACATTTAAATTAGACCTTGGAATCCTGGAATGGTACATATACCATTTCTCCTAATGATTCTTGTTCCTTTAAAGTAGATTTTTTTTTTTTTTTTTTTTTTTTGCTTTTCGGTATGTGGGTAGTTCCCTGGCTGGGAATCGAACCCAGGCTGCAGCACTAGACAGTGCCAGCGCTGAAGCCTTAAGCCACTACACCATCAGGGAACTCCCTAAAGTAGATTTTTAATTTTAAAGATCTACCTTATGGAATCTCAGGGAAGGCACATCTAGGGCAGAACAGTTTCTTCTTCTGTAAACTCATTTATTACTTATTTATAGAATTAAATTTTGTTGGGTGCTTACTAAATACTCAATACTCGTGCCTCTAGCTCACCTATTTAAAAAAAATTAAAACCTGAAAAGCAAAAGTATCATAAAGAGGTAATATTAGACTTGTTCTGAGGTTGGGAATATTACTTCTGCAACATTGATGAGTAAGATTTCATAAAGGGAGGGAGGCAACCTTTAACTTGGAATCTGAAGTCCAGGTAGAATCTATATACACACAGATATATAAGCAAAAATTTATTTGGGGGAATGGGTATGGTTGCTATTTATTTTTACTGTTTGAAAAACTATAGCTTCCCAGAGATACTAAATTGGGCTGGGTGTTGTCAAAAACAACTGCAATCATTTGCCAAAACTTCTGTCCTTTTTTCTTCAAAAGTATTCATTGTGAGCTACTACTTCCTCTACCCTCAGTTCTAAATGCTCCTCTCAGCAGATTGCTATAATGGGGAAGAGCGTGGAAATTGTTCCACATACAAAATGTGTATCTGTTAAATTGTGATAATGTTAGACTCTTCAGCAATGCAATGACAGTTATCTAGAATTTGATCTCAAGGTCTCTAAATTTATCTCTTGCTACTTCTCCTTACCCCATTGACATACAAAACCTGTGTTCTAGCTGTCCCTTTTTATTTCATGAAGATGCTGCACTTTTCTTATGTTGTGTCTTTCTTTATATATAATTCCATCCATTTGTTAAGATGTGTGTTTTGGGCTATATTATGTTCTACCATGATTATCTGTATTCTTTCCTGCCTTTCCATTGGAATGAAAATGTCCATATTCTACATCTCCAGATATAGCACCCGTTATATAGAATACATTCTATAGAAGCACAATTGACTTCTAATTAGACAGCCTCACATTCCTTTAAACTTAAACATTTTGTGTCATGAAGTAATGAACTTGAGATTTT
Organism: Lyroderma lyra; assembly: GCA_004026885.1. Classification (NCBI taxonomy): domain Eukaryota; kingdom Metazoa; phylum Chordata; class Mammalia; order Chiroptera; family Megadermatidae; genus Lyroderma; species Lyroderma lyra. The sequence continues at coordinate 46,497 of PVJL010008050.1, forward strand.
TGTGCCTTACCAGAGGTATGATCTGGAAATAGAGGTACCCTCCAAACCCCGCAGTGAAGAGCACCTGGACCCAGACTGCTCCTAGAAGCTCTACTCAGGAACCGAACATGAAATTGCCCACCTCACCTGGTGAAAGTCTGCCTTTTGAGTTTTACCTGGCCTTGCTGAGAAACAGGTAGAATTTCTGGGTCTCATTTAGGTTCTGTTTACGATCTTCTGTAAGGCCCAAAAGGTCATTCCAAGCCTCATTCAGCAACAGCCGCTGCCTCTGCAGGTCATCAGTGGCATCTGGATGGGACTCACTGAGCCGCTCTGCTGTCTCCCCCAGTATGGTCACCTGGGGAGGTACAAGAGCTCTTACAATAAGCCTAGAGTCACACCTGATTCCTAGCAGAAGAGTCCTGAGCTGTGGAGGTGTTCACTTGTCAAACAGCCATCAGTGAGGTACAAGAACATTTTGCTACTTTATTAACTAAAAGGCCAACTTTACTGGTACACACGGTAACTCCTGGAGGTAGTCAAAATTGGCATGACTATAATTCTTTTTAAGATAAGAAGGCTGTTGAAGAGAAAGCTTAAGAAAATTATATTAGTGGCAGCATCCTTAGAGAACCCAAGGACCCTGATTTTTTAATGCAAAGGTCTTTCCTATATAGATATTTCTGTGCTTCCTTTTGTTCCATGTGGTAATGCCATGCTGTATGGTGACTCTGATTTATCCCAGTGCATATCTGGTAAACTTTAGAGTTCACTCTCTGGTTGGAGTAAGATTAAGCTCATTTGATTACTTGTGAAGGCAATTCTGCACCATGCTCAAGCAGAGGCCTGGCCATCTTGGGTATGCCCATTTCCTACTTATCTTAGCATGCTAGCCTCCAACTAGTTTCTATAAGTGCTACCCACTTGGAACCCATTAAAGAGATTCAGTAGAAGTTTTATTTTTAATATGTTTTTCCTCCATGATAATGGTCCCAGGGTATGTCCTTTCAGTGGCTTTGTTTTAGTAACAGGGTGCAACAAGTATAGAGTAATATAAAGAGAAATGTAAGCCTAGGGACTGAGAAATAAAACCACAGAGGAGAGCACTGGTAGGTGTATGAGGGGGGACCCCCCAAAACCAGAATTTATTTAGTAAAAATTGTGTATTTATTCTTGCATGTTTAAACTTCAGTCACCTTCAAAGTACATTCTGTTTGATGCAATACACCTATCAAGATGCATTTCCCAGTGCTCAACACAGTTTTTGAACTCATTAATGTTGATGGCTTTTAGTGCTTCTGCCGTTTTTGTTTCACCTCTTCCACATTAGCAAAACATTTCCCTTTGAGGACTTTTTTCATCAGGGAAACAAACAAAAAAATTGCTTGGGGCACTGTCAGGCGAATAGGGTGGGTGGGGCATGGGGGTCATGACATTTTTGGTTGAAATCTGCTGAACGCTCAGCGTGGTATGGCCAGGTGCATTGTCATGTTGCACGTTGTTTGTGTAAATTACCCACCATGAAATGGACAAACTTGTTGACAGAGTCTCCAAAAATAATTCACTGACGCCAAATGCAACCTCTCACAACACCAGCTGGTACGCTTATGCAGATGAGTTCCTGGAATCCTCACCTTGTGGGAAAAGCCTGCACTGCAAAGGACCCATACTCCAGAAAATAATTCTGGTTATTTTTGGTCACCTCTCATAAACATGAGGAGGAAAGTGTTAGAAAAACTTGAAAGTTCACATCTCACCTTTTCCCCCAGAGGTATGAGGTCTCTTTCAAAGCTCTCATGCTGTCGCTGAAGGGCCTGAACACTGAACAGGTCTGAGCCAGGATCAGCAGCACTCAGGGCCTGGCACTTCTTCACAATCTGCTCTTTCGTGTCATCTGCTTCTCTGATACATGAAAGTAAAGAGTTTAGGAGTAATATGTGTACCAGAGGCAAACTAGCTGGACTCATAAGAAAGTCACCACCATCATCACCATCATCACCATCATCATCCTTTTTGATATGCTAGAACTTACGCTCATTTAATATTCACAACTAGTTACCATCATCATTCTTCTTTTACATGTGAGAAAATTGAAGCTTAAAGATGCTACGTATATTTTCTTAGGGTTATAAGACTGTTAAATAGAAAAGCCTAGGTATGAATGACTACAAAGCTACACAATTATTGTATTTCATGGAATTCTAGTTTTAGCCATTGTAAACAACCAGAATTATCTGCATTTTAGTTTTCCCTTCTCTGGATATTCAAAAATACATTTATATACAATGATGGCATTTGGTTTCCTATTTGTTTATTTATTTATTTGTTTGCTTATTTAGTTACATGTATATATTCTTAGTGTAGATACAGATTTGGAAATCAGACATAACAAATTGTTGAATCAACCATTAAAGTCACTGCGATGTCTGTGGTTCTCTACTATCTATTTCTAGTCCAGAAATATAGTTACTTAAAACTCTTGTTTCTACTTTAAATTTCATTCACTACTATGAAAAAATATACACTGCTAATTACACACTAGGGCCCAAGCCTGGGCACTATAAAATTAAAATTGGTAGTCTGGGAGTATCCTATGTACCAAATGAGGGATCTACTACTGAAATACCTGCTCTCCTATTATCTCTATCTCAGGAAGAAGTATTATACTAATAGCTATGGTTCTACTATAGTAATTAGACTTGGAGGATTCTTGAGTGGGTTCTAGAGTAGCACTGCTTTTTAGGATTAAAATTCTCACCTGTGAAACATTTGGACAGCATGTGCACTGCCAAGCAACTGGCGCTGTTCCTCTGCAAGCTTCTGCAAGGAGCCCCAGCGGTTGTTTAACTCCTATAAGGGTCAGATATACCAGACATTAGCTAGGGAGCTAGCTCAAATTGCTCAGTGGTGTCTGAAGACTGAACGAGGTTTAAATCATGTTTGTTTTCATGTTATCTTCCTCAGAAATTAAATAGATTTTTTTCTTGTATAACTTCAGTTCGGGTCTCGTTTATACTACTGCAGTTAAAGGGATTGCTATTCTTCCCAAACTGATATTTCAGCATGGAACCATCAACCCTAAAGTAGCAACCAATGTTTGTTGCCATTACAACTTCTGAAACATGAGAGGAAAGTGTTGCCTTGGCTATTACATTTCTCTAGGAGAAACATAAAACCTTTCTACATTCTGAATTGATGAAACAAAGTGGCCTCTTAAGTCTTCTTCTCTATATAGGATAAGTAAATTTTCCCCATGAACATTTCTTTTCCCTTTTACCCTAATCAACTACTACAAAAAGCAGTAAAAATCTCACTCTCACTGATTTATGACACCACAGAGAACCAGACTATACATTCCATTAATATTCATTAGATATTTCATGGAACCATAGATCCAAATCTGAATCAGGTCTAGAATACTTCCTTCTCCATCTCTCCTGACATATTTTTTTCATAAGATTTTTATGACCACCTATCTTTCCCAGTAAGTTTTCTTAATTTACCCCTTCCACTATCATAGCTCTTTTATCTGCATTTTTTTTTTTTTTTGCTTTTTGGTATGTGGGTAGCTCCCTGGCTGGGAATCGAACCCAGGCTGCAGCACTGACAGCACCAGCGCCGAAGCCTTAAGCCACTACACCATCAGGGAACTCCCTGCATTTTTTTATTCATGTATTTGAGTACTGAGTTTCTTGTGCTGTGTTGATTGGAGAGAGGTGAGTAAGTGTTGCAATTTAAGAAATTCAGATCAGTTCAAATGGCTTGACTGGACTATTGTCGGACCTTTTGTACAGTCATCTCCACACTACCTTTACTTTCTGCATGTCCTAGCTGATCTGTGGATAAAATTGAGTATATGAAGGCTTCCTGGAAAGTAATCAGCCATGTACTATGAAAAATAGAGGCATTTATGGCTGGATGTTTTCTGGACATCCCTCACATTTAAGTGAAATGATGACTACCAAAGCTCAACTTGGTAATGGAAGGGAGCTTAGTTACCTGCTGTATCTGAACTCCTTCTGGTGTTAGGAGATCTTCAAATAGAAGATCATCAGCCACCTTGTTGATGTCCCTCAGTCGAGGCTCATTGGTCTTCAAATCCTAGGTAAGAAAATTTGCCCACAGCACTATAAATCCCATTCTCAAGAATCTTTCATACTCATCTTTGCCCTGACTTGGCTAAATATTAAATGTATTGCTAATCTTACTTTCAATGTACAAGCTGCCTTCCTCTATTCTGTCACTAAGGAGAGTACCTGTATTCTCCCTGACACCTAGTGACTATAAAACCTTAGCAAGAGCTGTTATGTGTCTGAAGTATGGAGCACACCCACTTTCCTAGATTTCTTATTTCTTTTCATATATATATATAAATTGAATTCCCTATTCTTACCTTTTGACAGTATTTTTCCCCTCACATTTTAAGTTCCTTATATACTAGCATATTGGCCCTTTATCTGTATTATATCTTTCAAATATTTTCTCCCAGTGTGTTGATTGTCTTATGACTGTTTATGGTGATATTTGCCATGTAAAACCCCAGGATTTTTTAAATTAAAATTGTCAATCTTTTCTCTCATTTTTTTTGTTGGTTTCCTGAGCAGGAGTTGAACCCAGGCTGTGGAGGTGAGAACACTGAGACCTAACCACTACATCACCAGGGAACTCCCACTCAATCTTTTCTTTTAGTGCATTAGTGAACCTGAATTTTGAGTCATAGTTAGAAAGCTTTTTCTTACAATACTATGAAACTTCTATAATTAGAACAGTATGTTGCTAACACATAATTAGACAAGCAAGTCTACCATAGTTTATCAAGTCTATCATAGAAAAAAATATTTAATAATAAACTCCAAATAATTGGGATCTACATATAAACTGAATTCGTGTAAGTATTGGGAGAAAACTACTAATTAAATTTCCTCTTTCCTGGCTTTCATAGAAATTTCTCCCTGGATTAAGTAACACCATTAGAAGGATCTACAGTTGAGCCATGTCATATTCTTTTCTACCAATACAAACTGCTTTACCTTCTATAGAATTTCATTTACTGAACTGAAATCTGCTCATACTGAGGTATAAGGAATAGCTCTAGGGAGCTCATCACAATTTCTACAGTGAAAATTTTGTTCATTACATTATACAACAGTGTTTCCCATGAAAGTCTCATTCTTGGTCTTCTTTTACAATTTATTCTTGTTTCCCTTTTTTTCACCTTCCTCTTTATATATTCCTAAAAAGTAAATTATAATCTCTATATCTATCTATCTTTGAATTCAAAACTATCATAAGAAAAAAAAGGAGTTTATACTCATTGCTAATTAATATAACAAAATGAGTCTGAGACAATAAAGGTTAATAAATGGTTTTAGGCAGGCAGAAACTAAGAAATTGTCTGACTATAAAGTCAGGTTGTTCTTCTCATCTTCCCACCCAATTTCTGCCTCATAATTAGACTTTACAGAGTTCCACAATACCTCATCTCACCCTGCACATCAGGAACACAGTGCACTATAGGCAAGTTTTGAAGAATTCAGGGAAGTCTCCCTGTAGGACTCGGAAGCATCAGGAATTGCAGGTTGCAAAGTTAGGGTGACTACTTTCCTCTGCATTTTTCTTTCACTAATATTCAGAAAAGATTTGAAGTTTGGAACTTCAGTAGTTTGGAAAGGATATTTAGCAAATGTGAAATTAAGGAGTTACTTAGGAAGAGATATGGGGTAAAAATAAATAATGATAACCCTTAAAAACCTGTCTGGAGGAGGTGGTTCCTTTCTCACCGTTTGGAACTCATCAAACTTTTTCTGCAGCTCCCAAACATCATCTAGTTCTATCCCAGTGTTTTCTGCCTTTTTCTCTCGGATCCAGTCCAACATGTCTCCTGCCTCATAGGCCAGCAAAAACTCATTATAATGTTGCAATAGACGACGTCTGCGTTCTTCTGCTCGATCAAGGAGAGAGTGGTACCTGGGTGGTAAATGAAGAGAATGGCAAAGGTGGAATAATAGATGCAGAAAACACATAAGAGTAGAAGCAGGGTGAGAGAGGAAGAAAAGAAAAGGGACAAAAAAAATAAAAAAGAGAACAATAAAGGAGAGAAGGAAATAAAGATAGAAGAAGAAGAGCATTGAGAAGAGAGAGACAAAACACAGTGTTCAATTTAAAAATAACACAAATATCAATGTTCCAATAGTATGACTAGAAACATCCTATAGAAGTGAAATTTCAACATGCCTGCTGACAACTGAATATGACACAGCCAGGTAGAATAAGCAAAATTTATGTGAAAGTCATAAGACCTTTTAATAACTTTGAAAGAATGCTGGTCAAGGAGTCAGAAGGCATGACTCTATTCAGTGTCTAATCTTGGGTGATTGATTTAATAGTACCGGGTTCCCAATCCTGATATAAAAACTGAAATATCTGAAAGGACCTTAAATTTGCTTTCAGCTCTTAAAGTCTGTGAATTTTCAAGTCATCTCTAATCTAACAGATGCCATCATAAGAACTGCCTTTGGCCAATAGGAAATGTTTGGCCAAACACCTGTCCAGTACTTCAGCCTACAGAACTTACTGGTTCTCAATCCATTCCTGGCGCTCGGTGATATCTTCTGGTTCTTCACGCCGCCACTGTGGGAGCATAGGAAACTCATCATGGGCCAGTTTCCTGACATAGACAGCTGGCACAAAACCCTGGTGATCATCAGCTTCCACCTTCCACCAGTCCTGAAGGGAGAGCAGATTCTTAGTTCTTAGAAAAGCCACAAATAGGAAAGGCTTCAACTCCCTTAACCAAGTCTCTAAGCACAGGCACAGGCTGGTGGCCAAGAGAAGCAAACCATCACTTATGGGGCATGGGGGGTGGCATTATAATGTTCACATATTGCAAAGAATGTAAATAAAAGTTGCAGAAATTGCACAGATAAACCTCTGAAATGAAGTAATCTGACATTTAATGTTAGACCTTTAACTTTGATGAGGATTTCAAAACTCAAAAATATTTTCATACTGATGGGGCATTTTGTCCACTAGAAACTGTGGTACATATACACAATGGAATATTACTTAGCTCTAATAAAAGATGAAATACTGCCTTTTGCAACAAAATGGATGGACCTCGAGAACATTATGCTAAGTAAAATAAGCCAGACAGATTAAAACAAGAACCATATGACTTCACTCATATGTGGAATATAAAACTGAAAGCAACAAAGAAAAAAACAAAACAAAACAAAAAACTCATGGACATAGTCAATAGTTTAATGGTTACGTGGGGGCAAGTAGGGAGGGAGAGGGAGAGGAGGAAGGGAGTGAGAAAGAAGAGATGGGGAGCCAAATCCATGATGATAGAAAGAGAACTGACACTGGGCGGTGAACATATAATGCATAGACAATGCATGGTTGAATTGTACACCTGGAACTTATGCAATTCTTGTTAACCAATGGTTCCCCAATAAGTCTAAAAATTTTAAAAAGGAAATTAAAACAAAAACAAACAAATAACAAAAGAAAACTAAAACCAAGCATGGAGTCAGAATCAAGCTGGACTTCTTAGTGTTGGAGTGCATCTGAGTATGACAATATTATACAAGAATTTCTCTCACCCGATCCCTCTCCTAGAATTCCTAAAAACTGTGTTTCCCTCAAATTCACTTAGATAAATGCTTTATACTTAAGTATCCCCACAAAGAATTTTGGGTGGGGTGCTATGTTAAGCACTTTGGAGTGTGTTTTCCCAGAGAATAATGTGGTAAAATAGAGAATACTAAGCAAAGAGAAAGAGGGACTGACACACAGCTTATTTGATAATGAAATATTTTGCTTCTCTAAAAAATTCACTTGCCCTCAGAGTTACAATATCCCAAACTCTCTTCTTCCCTTCCCAATTATTTAAGTATTAAATATTAATTACTAGAATGTAAAAAGTTGCTTGAGCTCTTATAAAAATATTTTTTTAATTGTAGCCCATAATTTGACACTGTTCTCACTAAAACAAGATCTAAATGAAACTAAGTTGACAAAAGACTTCTCCTTGATCAGGCTTCTCCCAACCCTAACCACTCTCATTCTATCACTAGGAACATTGGCACAGAAAAGTAACAAGATAAGACAAGAAAAGGGACAGTTTAATCCTAAAATATCTATTACAGAACTGCCACTCATAGCTTATGTGTTTGGGGGCTGATTACTTGAGCTCTTTGAGTCTTAATTTTGTTAACTTTAATTGGTATTGTAATCCCTGTTCCCCCCAAAATAAAATGGGTTTGGCAGAAGTAACACTCATATTTGAGTTATGATTTTATTACAACTTCATAACCATACATGCTTATGGTTACACAAATAATGCCCCTTTTTAATGAGCTGGTAATCTATACCAAATCTTTTATCACAACATGGTAAGCATGTATGGTTATGGTTTTGTAATAAAATCATAACTCAAGTCTGGGCCGTACTTCTGCCAGAACCTGTATATATATACACACACATATATATTATACACACACATATATACATATATATATACACACACATATATATACATATATATGTGTGTGTATATATATATACACACACACACATATATACACACATATATACACATATATATACTATATATATACACACACATATATATACATATATATATATGTGTGTGTGTGTGTGTGTATATATATATATACACACACACACACACATACACAAAGGATGCCAAAAACGTATACACTTTTTAAGAGATGTTATCTATGTATTACTTTTTCCAGTTGAATTGAATTATGGTAGCAATGTGCAGTATGACATTTGCTCAAAAGATGGCATTAATCAAATGAATACTAGTGTCACCATGCGGCAAGCAGGACAGTCAAAAGAAAATGGTGGAAACATGGTTGTTCAAAGAGCACAACACCATTTTGAGGTGGTGTTTGAAATTCAAGAATGTTGTGAAAGTACAACAATAATGGAGGCATGAGTATGCAACAGAATCTCCAACACACATAACAATTGCGTGCATTCATGATAAGTCTGAGACTCATGTACTGTATGTGATGTGCACAAGGGCATATGCAGCAATCCAAGTGGACACTTTGGTCAACATTCCTCAAGCAGTAATTCGCTGTAATCAGAAGTGTCTGGACGCTGACTTGGAGCACCTCTTGTAATTGCAGAAGTCAAATGTAACTTGTATTTAGCTTTTGTTATTGGCATATACTATTACAATTTTAATAGTTTTTTCCTTTCTTAAAATGTGTAGACATTTGTTGGCACCCTCTGTGTGTGTGTCACACACACACACACATATATATGTAGTATATATATTCTACACAATACTATTTTTTGTATATATATATACACACACACATACACTATATATATGTGTGTGTGTGTATATATATATATATATATATATATATATATATATATTATTCTACACAATATCTGGAGGAAAGATACTTTCAGTAAATTATGGTTATTTTAGATAGATAGCAAGAGAAAAATATTGGTTGATCAAAATGTGGATGTCTGACAGGGTTGGGAGAGATGACTGTGGATGAACCATCTTGTTGGTGAAAAAGAAGTAAGAAGGGACATTCACCTTATTGATGGAACTGAGTAGAATTAAGACATCATCTTTCTTCATGGTGATTTCTCGGGAGCTGCGGGCCTGGAAGTCATATAAAGCCACAACTCTCTCTTCACGAGCCACTCCCTCCACTGGTGCAGCCTGTTGTTGCTAAACAAAAACAAGAAGCAGACCACATAAGTCTCCCATTGGAACTATCTCTCTGTGCAGTCTAATAGTGGGAGGCTTCCCCAGGTGACAGGGGTCTCTGGTTGGATGCCAGTAACAGAGAGATCACCACATGTCATTTTCAGAGACATTTCTCTACCCTGACACTTCTCAAGGGCAGGGGGGCTGAGTAATATGAACACAGAGTAAGCAAATGAATATGTAGTTTGTTGAAAATATATTAAAGGTTTTAAGCCATTAGTTCTTAAAGCATGTAATTACAAATTATATACATCAATGTTTCAGAATGTTGTTTGAGAAAGTGACTATTTTTGTCATTTTTTCCATTCCCAGGATCTCCACTACCAATTGTTTTAACTTCTTGACTTTTAAATTATTATATAAAGAAAGCATGAACTTTCTTTTTTACACATGGATGATCTACAGCAAAGGAAAGGCCACAGAATTTTAAAAATTGAGGACATAAATTGAGATGAAATACCTTGTATCTCTCTTTAGTAAGTAACCTGCTCTTCAAAGCAGGCTCTAAATTTTACTTTCTGCAAATATTATATCTCTGAGAGATGAAAACAATATATAATCCCCCTTCATAAGCAATGACTTACACTTCAGACTGGAGCGAAAGATGTACCCTCTTACAGAATCCTCTGATTTTATATCCTTGCTGTATGTACTATATTTCCTCATAATATACAATGTGTAAATGGACCAATTCTTGTCTAGGCACCCACTGTGCACAGTTTAGTGGAAGTACAGCATGGAAACTCTGCGAATGCATATTGGCTTGACATGTGAATCTTTTTCTTTTGTCTACTCCCAGGGTACGCGTATGAATTCAGAGACTCCCAATAGAAAGAATTCCTTGAATGTCTTCTACACACAAGAGACACTGAAACCATTTAGTTGATTTCAGCTTCACTACTCTTTGGAACACTCATTTTCATCTTGAACCCTAGCCATTCTCAAATTCTTAGCCATTTGCATTTTTCATCTCCCAAATACACTTGATTATTTTTGTGCTTTGGTTCATTTGCTCTCAGAGCTTAATGGCTAGAAAAGTTCTCCTGCTTGTCTGCACAGTAAACTATAGTTTTCTTACCTGGCAGGCTTTTGCTTGGTCCCGTAGAGCTTGCATACTATTTGCAAATGCATTAAGATCCACTAGGAAGGCCTCATGCTTCTTTAGAAGAGCCTGGATTTGTTGATGGGAAGATCATGGGAAGTAACACAGAAAGAACAGTAAGCATCCCAGGGGGGATATTTCAAGCATTATTATGGGTTTTTATGATTGTCTTAATTCCTGGTAATAGACAATTTCTATTTAATACAAATATTTTTTAACCCTAAAATTTAATGTATCAAGAAAATAGGAGTTAAAAAAATAACAATGTCAATATATTGCTTCAATCAACATAAAGTTAAAAGTGTACAAGCATTTTATCAAAGCACATCACAGCTATAAAAGAGTGCTGCTGATAATGTTACTTTGTAGGGTTAAACATTAGCATAACTTTATATGATCATTTCAATTGTTTCTAGTGCTGAAAGTTTGTGAAATATTATGTTGTCCCCCCACAAGACAGTGAACAAGAAAAGAAATAAATATAAAGGGTACAGTGATCTATGATTTTTCTTATTGCCCCCACATGTCTGCCTGATTATATTTCAATAAAGTGTTTAAGATGGCAATATCTTAAAACCATGGTTGGTTTATGAAATCTCAAGGTTACTCTGGGAAGTTTAAGGATGGGATCAAGACAGGCATGAATTTCTGGTCATGCCTTACTGATTAGATAATCTCTCGATCTATGGATTTCTCTGCGATTAGAAAAATGTAAATTTTTGAGGAGAGATCTCTGTCAATTCTGCCAGCAAATAAAGTCCAAAGGCTATCATTCTGGAAACCTCAAATAATCTAACAGAACCTGTAACTGTTCCAAAAGCTAATTTGATACTATTTGATGTATACTAGGCAGCGTCCTTCTCTATGTCTGACTTACCCCAGCTGCTTCTTCATCAGCCCCATAGTTAGCATTGTCTACAATTGGTTCCTTCTCTCTAATCCATGCTTCTGCTTCATGCAGGTCAGCCAAGTACTGCTGGAACTGGACATTGGCTTCAAGATCATTTTGTCGTCTAGCAGCTCGAGCCTGAAGAGACCCCATATTCTTATTCAAATTCTTGATCCTAGAGGCCACATCTTCTGCAGCAAAGTGTCCTATTGAGTAGTTATAGAAAAGGTGAGTGTTACTCTCATTAACATTTACTACATTTCAATTTTTTGATGACCTGGGGGAGAGAAAGAGAGACATGAAGATGATGCTGCATGCATGCAATGTGACATTTCACCTAAATTTCTGGGAATTGGAATGCTGTGAGATTAAGCATCAATAGATGTAAATGGGGGATTGGTGTGTCTGTGTGATGGTTAATTGGGTAGTATGTTCTATGTTATACAGACATGAAAACAAAATACCAATGTGTGAGTACTGCTCAGAGTTAAAAAAAAAAGTATTCTCTAGATTAAAAAGGAAATCCAGCAGATTTCTATTTCTGCCCTTAAATAATTTATTATTACAGAGATTATTCTCCAGAAAACAAGACAGATTGCAAGATGCAATGAATTTTAGACAATAGGCATAGGAATGTGACTCCTGAGAGAAGGGAAAGAAATGGAGTATGCCCTATAATTGCCTTAGTTTATGCCTGGTGCAGTTTCTAGGCTAACCCAAACAGAACTAGCAGTGACACTGAGGTGAAGAAACAAGAGATCAGGGTTGGAAGGAGCTAAGACAGCTAGAGCTTGTGGAACAGAATATTGAAGAGAAAGGTGCTACACAGAGACAGAATTTCAAAGATATGCAGAGAGGTCCCCTAGAATATTGACTTGTTACTCTTAAACTTTTGTGCCCAGAATCCCTTCAGAATTTAAAAAAGTGATCGAGGACACCTTTAAGGTATAGCTTATATGGTAACATCTATGGACAGTTACACATGTAAACAAGGACTGTGCAGAATGCATCCATCTATGTAATATGAAAAATAGAGGCATTTATGGCTGGATTTTTCTGGACAGTCCTCATATACTCCATAACCATTAGAGCAATGGCCTTATCACATATCAGAAAACTTTGCTGTATGCTTACAAAAGAATAAAGGTGAAAACCACAACATTATGAAAACCACGACAAAAATTACAGAATCACTACCATAGAATAAAAATATATGCATGTGCACATATGCACACATATACAAACACCTCACAAAACTATAGCCAGTAAACAAACATGAAATCATAATAAAAACACAGTTAAACCAAAGAGATCAGAAACCAATAGACAAAGAGAAAACTAACAAAATATTAGATTTTAACTTACCCATATTAATAGTTGCTTTATTTCTTTAAGTTTTTTTTTAATTATTAGTTTCAGGTGTACAAAACAAATAGTGATTAGACATTTACACACCTCAAAAAGTGATCACCTCAACAAATCTACTACCCATCTGACACTGAACATAGCTATTACAATATCATTAACTATATTCTTGATACTTTAATTTACATCTTATGACTATATATTTTTTAAAATTATAGTTGACATTTTATATTAGTTTCAGGTGTATAGTGTAATGGTTAAGCATTTACATAATTTACAAAGTCATCACTCCCAATAAGTCTAGTACCCATCTGACACTACATAGTTTTTATAATATTATTGACTATATTCCCCATACTGTATTTCACATCCCATGACTGTTTTGTAACTAACAATTTGTACTTCCTAATTCCTTCACCTTTCTCACCTATCTCCCATTAGCAACCACCAGTTTGTTCTTTGTATCTATGACTCTATTTGTGTTTTGTTTATTCATTTACTCTGTTCTTTTGATTCCACATATAAGTGAGATTGTATAGTATTTGTCTTCCTCAGTCTGACTCATTTCACTTAGCACAATACCCTCTAGGTCCAGGCATGTTGTTGCAAATGGTAAGATTTTTATTCTTTTTTTATGGCAAAGTAATTGCTTTTAATGTAAATGGTCTAAGTGCTTCAATGAAAAGAAATAGATTACCAGATTGCAAAGCTAATAGACTCAGAAAACACTATAGTGGTTACCAGAGTATGAAGTGGGAGGTAGAAAAGGTTAAAGGGGATCAAACGGACATTTGACTTTAAGCAGTGAACACATAATGCAATATACAGATGACGTATTATAAAATTGCACACTTGAAACCTATATAATTTTATTAACTAATGTCATCTCCATAAACTTAATAAAAAAGCAAAGTTAATTATATGCTGTCTATAGTAAATCTGCTTTAAATATAAAGAAACAGAGTACAAGCAAAAGGTTGGAGAAACATACATTGTGTAAACATGAATCAAAGACAGAGTGGCCATGTTAAAGTCACACTAAGCAGCTGTTAGGATATCATCAGGATAAAGAAGATTATATCATAATGTTAAAATTTTAAATTCATCAAAAAGATATAACAAGCTTAAATATGTATGCATGCAATAACAGGGCTTCTAAAACACATAAAACAAAACAAAAACTGATACAACTGAATGGAGAAATAGATAAAATCCACAACTACAGCTGGAGATTTCAAGAAAAAAAAATGAGTTGCTATAATAAAATATAAATTTCAAATAAGCATTTAAAGGATAAATTACTCAATTGACATCTGAACCTTTGTTCAGCAATCTAAATTTTAAACCATAGATAGCTGAATACTGGTTGGAAGTCATTTATTTTTAAATCAATGGAGGAAAAATTTCCGATGAAATCTGCATTGCTTATGTCACACCTGATATATAATGTTTGACTCTGAACATATTTTAGCAGTAGGGTTTTCTAAATATGACCAACCAGGAGGAGGGGAAGCACTGAGACTATAAAAAGAAATGAAACTATTTACCATAAAGACTGTAAGACATTGGGAACCTAAGACATGTCTTCACAGATTTGGAAGGTCCCATATGCAAAAAGGATCTGATTTGTTTTACAGAGTTTTGTAACAAGTTCTGAATACTGTAACTTACACAAAAAATCATATTGATTATTAAGATAATATATTTTACTTTAATAATTTTGGCTTTAAAGAAAAATAGAAATGGCTGATAATGACGTAGGGAGTTTCCTATTATTGTAATATACAAACAACATTGTATGTCAGAATTACCCAAAGAAAATGTCTGCATTGGATAAGATAGTGGATCAGTATCTTTAAATTCCCTTAAAGCCCTCGAGTTGAAAAAACTTCATCCCATAAGATTGGGTTATGGATGATTGTTCAAGGAAATCTGAATCATACATACCTTCCTCTACCATTTTGTTTCCCCTCTCTGTTATCACTCGAATGCGTGGCTCATGGCTGGCAATGTCAGCCTGGATGACTTGGTGTCTATTCAGAAGATTCTTGGAGACAATCAGATCCTTGCCTACAGAGAAAAATAATTAGAAGTTTTGGTATTGTTCTAGGGTAAGGCTATTTTAAGCCCTTATAACTCTTGGACCTACAAATTCTTTCCTTTATGGTTTTAATAATTATGTGGGTATCCTGAAATGTATACCCTCTGTCTAACTTAACTCTGCTAGGTTTTATTCTTCCCTTGTCTCTTTGTACTAAAAGAAATTAAATTCATTATTCTACAAAAGATAATAAGTAAATCTCTATTATCTTGGAAGATAGATAGAAAGGCAAATAACTCTTCAGCTCAAGCTTCCAATATCATGCAACTAATTTTCAAGAATATTGTGGTGTAAAAATTAGTATCTTCCACTTCTCGTTTTTAATGTGTATCGGAAAATTAATAAATCCTGTAATCTTAGGGAGTTTTTTCACCACAAATATAGCACAGTGTTACCTGTTTTGAAGTTTTGTTTGTCAGGACTAGAAATAACATAAAAAGTTCCTCACTCATTGCTTAACATTAACAAGTACATAATAAATACTATATATCATTAATTTTCTCTATTTTCTAAGATTCCCAGTTCATTCTCCTTGTCTCCTATCCATGCTTCACCTCTCTTCCCTCCAAAATTTTCTTTTCTATACTTCACATTAAATACTCTTCAGAAAATTTCTGTGCCTGTCCACTCTTCAAAGAGATCTGTTTTCTTCTTGGAAGTTTTCCCAGTCTAGCCCTCCACTGTTATTATTTTCTAGCCCCTCATAAATGTTTCCAGTATATTTATATTGTTTGCATTATATTTATATGCACCTTTTTTCTATATTTCAATGCATGCATCCCAGCACTGACTATGGTGAACTGATAGCTTCCAAAGGAAAGGAAGATATATATTTTATCTGCTACTTCAACTCTTGTATCCTTGTAATAGTTTGTACAGTTATATAAGGGCGCTCCTGACAATATAGACATAAACACTTGGTACCGCAAGCGCTGACCATGGCTGCTCAGCCAAGGATCTTAGCAGTAATTTAAGTTACAGCAAGCAGCAAAAAGGTAAGCACTCCAGCTCTTCCCAGAAGCTTTAAATTAATGACACTGTTCATGTCTGGTTTTAGGAGGTAAACTTTTAAGTATAAATTAAAAAAAAAAAACTTCTCATGGAAGATTAGAAACATGAGTCAGAGGGCAAAGAGCCGAGCACAGACTTTGGATCCCTTCATTACTGTATCCCTGATCTCTCAAAAAATCTGTAGAACTTGGGGCACTACTAATGACTCAGCTTGCCCAGGCTTTACTAACCAAGGTAGGTGGAAGCTGCTGAAGGTTCAGTCTCTTGAATCCAGGCCTCTTCATCTTCTGTGTCTATGCAAATTTGCTGCAGGTTGTAAAGGTCAATGAGTTTCTTCTTCCTGGTAGCCAGTGGCTCCTTCAGGGCTTCAAACCGGGACACCAGGTTCTCCTGTCTTGCCCGTATGTCTCCAGCATGAGGATGGCCTGTTTCTTCAAAATATGTTGCCAGGTCTGTGAGGGTGTCTACCTGATCCTGAGGGAAAAATTGAATGGGTGTCAGGAAATTCCATCATTTTGTAGAAAGAGAGGGGAGTTTGGTGTGGGGGGCCATGAAGAGAATCAGCTCCCATATTCACTGTGCTAGGACTTCTAATCAAAACAGTGAAATAGAGTGGAAGGGGTTACTACATTGAGGGCCATTTCATCAAGCTGAGAGAGGTATTTACAGGAAAGTAGTTTTCAAACCATATTTCAGAAAAGACAACATACTTTAGAGTGTGCCAAGGAAATCCAAGAAATCAGAACTACTGAGCCTTAATTGTTTGAGAGTGTTGATAAGTTGTGGCTCTAAAGAAAATGGTGGTGGTGGTGGGGTTCAATCTCAATTTCCCTTTCATCCTCTTTTTCTCCTTTTAAAGTGTGCTATAATTATAAATAACATAGAAACTTCTGAGGCTTAAGTTTGTTGCATAGCAGGAACAATGCCTATGAAATGAAATGTGATATTACAAAGCAAATGTCAGAAACTCAGAAAGAGAAATACAAAAGCACTGCCTTGGTCAATACCCAGTATATGAATTGGAATAAATTACAGTCCCCACTTGGGCTGTCTCTGAGAAAGGAGAAATATTTAAGAGAGTTTTAAAAGCTCTCCCTGGAAATAAAATTTTAATTGTATTTCTATATGCTAAAACGGATACAAGAGATGCATTCCATCTTTATTAATGAATCAACTATAAATGGCCTGGCAGGACGACACTATACAGGATTTTTATTTGTCTGCTTGTTTTATCTTTCTGTAGGGATGTGAAGAGGTGGTACATAAGAGAAGTTCTCTAAGAAGTAAATGAACAAAAGGCATTGGTTATACTTATTTTATTTTGATATCCACTTCTCGAATTCTAAAAGGTTTGATCTATCTCTTCTCAAGTTGGAACAACTCATTAAACATCAGTAGTTTCTTAAAACATATACTCACTTCTCTATAAAAAATTAAAGGCTCCATAAAGAATTAAAATTAGTATCTCCCACTAGCCAACTAGTTTCATCTCTAAGCACACTAACTTTGGAAAACATTATAGAGTAATAAAGTGATTTTAAGACAGCATAACTATTATCATTATTATGGATCACTGTATTATTTGAAAACCTCTGATATGGTACAAGATGTCTCAGACTAAGAAGTTAGAAGACTTGGCTTCTATTCTTGGCTGCCAGTCAATTACCATTTAATCTTGGGAATTATTTTAGTTTCCTCATCTACATAGCAAAAACTTTGGGTTAGAGGGCATTTAACCAAAGATATAATGCTTTTGTAAGCATTATATCTTAGCATCTACTCTGCCTCTGAGAACCAATAAACTCATGTTTATTATATTTATTATGTATTTACACGTGCTTTTCCTCTTCTTTGTATGTTTCTGTTTACCTTTCACCAAATCATATCTTTCCTTGACTTTAAAAATCAGTTCCAAACTCTTTTTTTATGTAGATTTCAAAGTCATATTTTGGTTTTCCTACCTCTAACGTTTTATTTTAATTTAAGATCCATCAAGCTTGCTTAAAGCTGTAGAAGTAAATGCGTTTCTTCTTTTCTGTCTTTTGTAGATTGTCTCATCTTTCAATTACCCCCAAAGTGATCAAAAAGTAGACATCATCAAAGTGTATTTTAACTGGACATATTAGTGAGACCTTCCAGGAAATAGCAGAATCATTTTTTAAATACAAGTTAGGATTTCTCAGGTTGAGAAATTGAGCCAACTGGAAGTCAATTTCCACTGAGTTTCCCAGAAACTCACATATAGTATCTATACTCTACAAACTTACCAGATAAATTTATTTTAAATAACAGCCTGGCAGGTTGCTAGGGTCATAACCCTAAAGCTAAGAGCCTAGACATTAGCATCATAATCCTGACCCTGGTGTTAATTTTCTCTGTGAAGTCACTTTACTTACATAGATTTCATTTTTTATTAACTAAAAAAAAATGGAAGGATTAGAGATATGTTTAAGCTTTGACTCTCAGAATCCTGGAACAAAAAGAGGCAATTTTATCCAAACCCTTATTTTATAGATGAGGACTCAGAAGTGTGAAGAGGTGAAAAGACATATGAAAGATCACATAATGAATAAATGATAAGCTATATATAAAACCCAGGCTTCTGAATTGAGAGTGCAATGTCATACGTAGAAGAGTAAATAAAGTCTTATGTCAGTCATAGCGTTCTGTCAAGAGATACCACGCAACCAGGAGAATGGCTTGTTTGGAGGAAATATTGGGAAGAGGCTGTTTATCAATTAAGAGTTCTTAATTTTTACCTTTAGTTTCTTGATCTCTCTTCCTTATTTAATAATAATTACTTATTATGAGTTTGCTCAGAGCACATACAGTTGCTTTGGCCTACAGCTGGTCCAAGAGCTAGTAACAAACCTGACGAGCAGCCGCACCAGACTCCAAGAGGTAATGTTTTCCAAGTAGATTCTGTACATCAGCCAGGCCTTTCCCATAATCCTCAGATGTAGCCTGCCACTCCACCTCCTCTAGCCAGCGCTTCAGGTCTTCTGCATTATTTTCAAATTTCAGCTGCTGGTTAGCTTCGTATAACTGGGTCCCTGGGAGAAGACATTAAATTTAAGACAGGTACCATAACTGCTTCCCATTACACAATAAAAACCTTTGATCAACTTAAGGAACAATATAATAATTTGGTAATTCAATGAGAAAAAAATATAAATGTTATCACATGTGACTATATAAGAAATCATCTCAAATTATTAGAATTCTGCATATTTGTTTTTAGATACAGTAATGTTCTCAAAACAAAGATAAACTATGAGTTCATTCCCCAGTTACTGTGTTAGATTTTAAATAGCGTGGGTATCTTCATATGTCATTTCTTGCTTTCTGTTGACACCTGCTTTTCTTTTTATTATTTTTTTTTATTGGGGTGACATCTGTTAGCAAGGATTACATAGGTTTCAGGCATACAATTCTACAGTGCATTGTCAACTTGATGTACCTTTTCAAAGGACTAAAACACAAACACCATACTTTCCAAGAGAAGTATAAAACTTGGGGTTGGTTCAGTTTGAAACTTTGAAGTGTCTTTTTATAAATGTCTTTCTCAGAACTATGCCAGCTCCCCTCTTAGTGCCTGTCCTTCATCACAAACTGTGCCCCCCAATTTTCTCTTCCAGAAAATGTCTTTATTGTGCACACTGTTTTCAGATAAGCTCTTTATTCTATCATCTTATAGCAATTATTTATAATATTTCTGCAAAACAATTTCTGTAGCTCCTCATGGTGGGGAGTAGAAGTGATTTATTATTGTTAATCAAGTTGAATAATTTTTTCTAAACCAAAAATCAGAATGGCACCCAACAAAATTAGTATGATATATCTCTTTTATAACCAAGACAGAGTCATGTCTACAGATGATGTTTATAACAAGGAAAATATTAACAAGAGAATCTCATTATCTTTGTGAATTATAATAATTTATTAATTGTCCACAGTAAGAGATGAGGTTAAATGTGAGTAGAGATATTCAAGTAGATATGTGGGAATTTTTGTTTAAGAACTTTAAGATAGGTGAAAAAAAGCAACAATTTATCAAGTCCTATTCATAAGAATTAAATATTGTATGAATGTCACATGGGGCAACAACAACCCTTTAATGTTTAATTAATTAACCTGAGTCATAATATCTTGTTTTGCCTATAAAACCAAAGTACGTAAAACCTAATTTAAGAACATTAGGTTTAGGTGCATACTTATAGTCAATACAGAATTCACAGTTCCTAAATACTTATTTAAAAAAAAATTTTAAGTGGAAGAATATTTGAATAAATCCAAAGTAGTCTCAGTTTAAAAAAAGAAACCACACAGAAGATACACTGAGAGGAAGATGATTATTAGTTGTGTTGAGTCATCAGGCAAACAACAATCTGAAAGAGAAAATAAGAAAACAATTTTGGTGAAGGATCAAGTTGGCAGCATGAGAGGACATCCCTGAAACCTCTCCTGAAAATTACAAACTAAACAGCCAAAATCTAATAAGAAAAACCCCAAGTGATATAGCCTCAGCTGAGAGATCTGCCCACCACAAGAAAATACCTAAAGGTCAGAGAAAGGAAGGTGAATGGGAGAAAAGGGGAGGGAATAGTGCAGAGACAGCATTGGGAAAGCCCAGGGTTGGCAGAAAAAAGACCAAGAAGAGGGCTGGGGAAAATGGGCTGAAGTGTAGCACAATCCTGAGTGGGCAAAAGAGCAAACAGTGGAAGCTGCTTGAAGGGACGAGATAAAGCTGTGCCTACCCCTCTGGCTGTGGTGCACTCCTAATGGAGTGCCAAGCTTGCTTGATGGCAGGTAGTCACCTGAGTTCCTGTGCACTCCTGATGGAGAGCCAAGCTCGCTTGGTGGCATGCAGCCACCTGAGCTCCAATTCACTCCTGAGAGAGGGCTGGCTTGTATTGCAGCCCATGCCAGGTAAGCTGGGCATTCCCCTGATGGAAGAGTGGGCTTACTCTCCAGTGTGTGCCTGCCAAAGTCCTGAGTGCTTCTGACCAAGGGACAGGCTGGTTTCACAGCTGAGCCAGCATCCAGGATAATGTGTAAACTTGGAAGGAACATCAGGGATGAACCACACTGACCCCACCACTAGGCGGAAACTATGAACATGAAGCCTGGTTTCTTCCCCTTGCCCTCCCCCAAACCACCATTACCCTGTGCTGCAAACAAGCCCTGGGCCCTCCCCATCAAACTCTACCACCAAGGGAACCAGCAAGGGGGCCCAGGAAAAATAAAACAAAGGCATAGGAGCCTCTCTCTCTTCACAAATCTCAGAGGCAGAGAATCTCATAGCCCACCACATTTCCCCAAAAGAAGACACCCATCAAAACCAAGGGAACTGAGTCAAAGAGGAGAAGCCCACCCTCCCAGAAAGCTTCGAGAGCGAGAAACTCTAACAACCGAGAGAAAACACTATAAGATTCAGCAGCAGCACCAACTAGGAAGTGAAGGACAAGACTGCCCATATCTTCTGCCCAGGAAAATAAAACACATCAATTACAGTAAACTCCCTTGGGAACAAAACATCTCAGGAAAAAAATAGAAACTCTCCAGAAAAGGAACTTAAGATTTGGAAATATATGTTCTAAGTGACACAGAATTCAAGATGCACTTCTAAAAGTACTCAGAGAGCTCAGGGAATGCTGGCTTAGTACTCAGACCCAGATAAATGATTTCAGAAAGAAAATCTCTGAACAAAAGTAACACTTTAACAAAGAAATTGAAAATATAAAAAGAATCAAATAGAAATTCAGGAAATAAAAAATGCAATAAAAGAAATGAAGTATGAACTAATTAACATAGGAAGCAGGGCTGACCAGGTGAAAAAAAGAATTAGTGAGATTAAAGATGGAAACATGGAAATAGAACAGAATGAAAAAGACAAAGATTTTTAGAATTAAAAAGCAAGTGAAAGATCTCTAAAGAACTATCTTACTCCATTAGGAAGAACAACATTAATAAAAATACCAGAAGAAACAGAACAAAATTCCAATGAAAGCTTAATCAAACAAATAGTAGTAGAGAATGTTCCAATGCAATAGGAAAAACTGAAACCCCAAATTAGAAAAGAAAACAGGACCCCAAGTTACCTGAATCCCACCAGACCTACTCCAAGGCACATTATACTGAAGATGTCAAAAATTAAAGACAAAGAAAGAATTTTCAAGACAGTTAGGGGGAAAAGAAACAACTACAACCTTCAAAGGAAAGCCCATAAGGCTGTCTTCAGATTTCTCAGCAGAAACTCTTCAAGCCGGGAGAGAGAGAGTAGAATCATATATTCAAAACATTAAAAGAGAAGAACTACCATCCAAGAATAATATATGCAGCAAAGTTATCCTTTAGATATGAAGAAGGCATATAGATCCTTTCAAGCATACAGAAGTTGAGGGAATTTGCCAACACAAGGTCAGCATTCCAGGAAATAATGAAGAAGGCTACTTGACCTGAAACAAAAAGTTTAATAAATGGCAAAAAGATGGGATAACAAAAACATAAAAAGGTAAAAGTAAAAGTCTAAATTCCCAAAAGAGAATATAAATTAAAAGTATGCTTAAGAAAAAGAGGCACTGCATACATGAAACTTTCCTTTTCATAAATCTCATGGTAACTATTCAAACAACAACAACAATCAAAAACAAAAAACAAACCTGGGAAAAGAAGTCAAGATGGCCACTGGAGAGGAGGTCCCTAAAGCCTCTCCCAGAAAACACAATTGAACGGCCGTCCAGGAGCCAAGAAATAGGACCCTGAGTGACAAAACGACTGTTGAGAATTCCACAAATTGCAAGTAAACACCTGAAGGTTGGAGAGAAGGGGGTGAGTCAGGGAGAGGGAAGGGAGCAGAGACTGCAACAGGATCCAAGCTACACAGTTCGGGGGAGGGAAGAGACCATGGAGGACCTGGGCTTTAGAACTGCATGCTGGGGACGGAGTTTGGGAGCCAGCCTCTGGAACTTTTGAGTGGTAGAAGGGCTGAGCGAGGACTCTGAACTGCAAAGATAACACCCCAGCTCTAAGCCCCCTGGAGACCTACACAGGGCTGCAGTTCCTGTTCCCAGCCCACTGCAAAGGCGACCCTGCTGTCTCAGGCCAGGCCAACAGCTTTGGACTTATGAAGCGTGCACCCCAGGGTTCTCAAAGCAGTATGAGTCCTTAGACAGCCAGATGCTGAATCAGGGCTAGGAAGAAAGACTGATTTGATAGCATTCACCCGATCCAGCAGAACAGCTTCCCCAGCAAAGGGCAGAAGGCAGAGCCGCCCTTGGAGCGACTTTTGTTGGCCTCTCCCCAGGATATCTGCGCATAGCCTCCAAAAGCAGTAGGAGATCAGAAACAAGAAGCAAACAACCCCCTTTGTCCCCCGGTGCCATCTAGTGTCTGCCCTACAGCAACAATCTGGGAACTGAACATAAAGCCCTCATGTCAAAGAGGAAGAACCCAGTAGACAGGTTGAATTCCTTAAAAACTACAACTCCTCAGAAAGAACATGAAATTTACCCAGAAGACAGCTTGTTACAACTGGAAGGATCTCATTTAAGTGACAGAAATTTAAAGCAGCCATTCTAAAGGCTGTGAGAGAAATGAAAACCTATTGGCAGAACACCATAGCTGAGATAAATAACATAAAAAAGGATATAAACGACATAAAAAAGGAACTCTGTGAACAAAAAGAACGATTTAACAAAGAAATTCAAAAATAAGAGAGATTGAGATGGAAATACGAGAAATAAATAATACCATAAAAGAAGTGAGAAATGAAATAACTGCCATAGGAAACAGGACCAACCAGATGGAGGAAAGAATTAGTGATATTGAAGACCAGAACATGGAAACAGCTCAAAAAGAGGAAGAGAGGGAATATAGAACCAAAAGGATTGAAAGAACTCTGCAAGAAATATCCGA